>JAVKLA010000053.1:42776663-42792536 GCA_034782735.1 Sagittarius serpentarius | reverse complement strand
CCATTCCATGATCTTCTCAGGCACAGAGGTGAGGGTGAGAGGTTGGTAGTTCCTGGGGTCTTCCTTTCTATCCTTTTTAAAAATATGTACTTTTCCCTTTTTCCTGTGACCCTGATTTGTAAAAGAAGGAATCATTATATCTAAGTTTTAGTATTTAACTGGGATGCTAACTGAGGAAATCAGTTACCCTGGGCTCTCCCCCAGTAGTCAAGGGGACATCACGCTTCTAGGTGGAGATTCATGTCCCATGCTGGCTGTGTGACACCTATGACTATGGAAAGTCTACAGAAACCAAGCCTTTAGGAAAGTGCCTAAAATCAGCTGGCTGAACCAGTGCTGGAGTGTTTGTCTTAGGCTGGCCTTTTAATGGGCTGGAAGAAGGTGTCACACTCTAATTGTCATCCACTACACTTAATTGAGAAAAGCCACCTATTTGAAGACAACTAGAGGCAGTCTTCACTTGTTGAACAGCACAGTTGACAGAGGCTTTGATAAGAAGCTGAGAAAACTTGGATTCCAAATCTACTTAAGAGTATTTGGACATATGTTATGCAAATTACTTGATTACCAAAACTCTGGAGTCCCCTAAGGTTGGCAGACACTTCATTAACACCTATACAAATGAATTAAAGAGTGCTTGGGAATATTCCTGACATTGGAACCTGACTGTACATATGTTTAAATTGTTAATCTCAGGCACTGTTTTGGCCCATAGGCAGTTTGTGTGGAGACGTGCAGTCTGGGAGGAGTAAAAGGATTTATTAACGTGCCTTATTGTGAGAAAGTAATCCCAGGTACATTTAATATCACAGCATGCCCATAACCTGTCTGCCCAGTCTGAGCTATCATCTCATTTGCAAGGAATGATCAACTGTTTGTTGGAGTACACTAAAGGAAAGTCGGGCATTGTTTTGCATCATGGAATACTACCAACCTACAAAAGTTACAGCTTTACTGAAGAGATCAGTATTATATATCAAGTACTCAGTGTCCCAGGCTGTGCAGGTATATATTCCATTACACCAGATCACCTTCATGAGCAAGCTAATTCTTACTAAAAAAAATTATGAGACTCAGAAAATTATGTCTGTACAGAGGTAAAGAAGTGAATCAGATGTGATCACTGCTGTCAAAGCCACCTGATAGACACACCTTCTTTTAAGACTGTGAACAAACAATACCTGCTAGACACATCTGCTGAGACTGAGAGCAACACAAATACAGCATTTTGACAGTACAAAGTAATTAAGCAGGGGCTAACTCTTACTGGTATAGGTAATTGGTAACAATGAATGATGAAATGGATTTGGGGTATTTTTGCTTAATCTTGGCACTTTGCAGACATATAGGTAGAGTCATCCCTCCCTTGGAGGTTTCCCAAAAGACAGAAATATTAAGGGATCAGAAGAAGATAGCAAGTCAACCGGCACAAATCAGTGAGATATAGCCTGCAAACAGCATGGCAGCAGTGGGGTTTCTGAATTGAGAATTAAACCTGAAGATCCACAGTCCCCCCCAAAAGTCAGCAGCATGTTTAGCACTAACTTGCAATCCTGCTGACATTTTACTGACCCCCCCATTGGGACCACAGATGATGAGAACTGAATGTGCACGGTGAACGATCTTTTTTCTTCTGGCAAATCAGCAGGGGATCGAAAAGGAAATTTGCCGACTGCTTGCTATTCTCTGTGGCTAAATCCAGGGCTTCTCATGCTGCCTCCCACCGTGAACATAAATTCATTTGAAAAACAAACAAAACAGAAGAGGGAAAAATAGGCTCTTAATGCAAATTACCTAGTACTAAGCAAATAAAGAGGCTAATAATAAGTGATAGCAGTACAGACTCATGCCTTTGTCAAGAGAAATGAGAGTCTTACTTGGTGTCATTCACAGTTACAAATTAAGACATTACAGGCATTTCTTTCTTTTTTGTGCAACTGTGGATTATTAATCTTCACTCTTTTATGTTCATTTTCAGGTCAGCAAATTCTTTAGTCTTCTCTAGATATCATATAATAAGGTCACCTACTGACTTGGAGCTTTTTGAAGTGTCTTGTCTTCATCTCTCCTTCTTCCCTCCACCTAAGTTCCTTCTCACAGTCCCCACATCTTAGGTCAAGAGTTAATTATTTATGGTAAAATTGCTTTTAGTTTTAGGAAGTGAAAATCCCACTGAGATTTCTGGGAGGTTCCTCCATGTAACACAGAACCTGTAATGCAGATCCTATTGTGTACCTGAGAGGTCCTGTGTTGGTGAACCATCGTCCTATCAATCAAAAGACACAAAATCCTTCCGTATCTCAAATACAGAAATGAGATAGAAAGTAAGCTTAGAGTGATCACGGAATTACAGCTATTTAATGAGTTACCATTCCTCAGCAGAGCTGTGGTAAATGATTGTGTGTACATGTATTCTTATGCCAGGACGTGTGAAATAATATACATTATTTCTTGGTTTAGGACATAAGAGCCCCTTCAGAACAGGCTACCGTAGCTCAGCTGAGGCATGATAACTTATTGAATAGCAGTAATTAATGGTTTCTATTAGTCTGGTCTAGACAGCTAAGTTACTACAAAGACATACTTTGAAGAACATGGGAATTTACAAAGGCAGGCACACATGGGAATTTGTAGAAGAGGTTCTGTGTTAGACGTTGGGACAAGCAGTATGTTAACATTGAACCAATTTATTTCCTATGTTAGGTACAGTGTATCTGTATATTAATTGGATGATTTTCTATTGCTATGAATAACAAGTAATGCTGAAAAGTACAGGTCGAAAAATAATAAATCATTCCACAATTTTCTGTGCAATGCCGTATAAGATAATGGATGGGACTTTGTTTTTCTCAGGTCAGATACATTCCTGAGAGGTAGAGTAAAATTTACATTTGAAATCTCTATTTTGCAACAACAGCAATTTCTATACAGAAGCTTAACTGTTTTCTCTTGTTTGTCTATGGATAGGTACATTAGAGTCTAAGTGCCCAGATAATCTGTTGGTCACACTCCACATGCATGAGAGAAAATATTTCTGGCTGATGAAGTAATCCTAGCTGTGATTTGTCTATAGTAGTGTTTTACTCAAAAAGCCAAAGGGCTATTTCAGAGAACAGCATTTTCTCTTTCAAGGGTACCTCAATTCAAATACTTCATCCGAGTGTAAACAAGTCAGAAATGCATAAGAGTGATCTATTTCTGCTGCAAATCTGTTAAAAATTAAAAGTGCAGAAGAAAATAGATGAAACCCATCAGTAAGGCCAGGGGCAGCAGACATGGCTTATAAAGTGTTGAGGTTCTATGGTCAGACAAGTTCCTTTTGAAATGCGTAGCGTTTCATGTATTATACTCAGGTCTTGGACAGTCAGACATTTTGTAGAAAACTAATATTCAAATGGACATCACCTTAGGAAGTACAAGTAGGAACAGAAAGGAAATATAAAAATATATTTGCCATACTAGACCAGAGGATAAAGTATGTTTTTTCAGCATAGATATTTGGGGAAACTAAAAGAGTAACCAGTTTTTAATGAGTCCTAAGATGTTTTCTTGATGACCAGTAGAGGCATCCCCCTGACAATTCACATCTTCAGTTCCTTTCACTGAGTTCCACTGCAGCCTTCCATATTACCAAAGCCTTACCCTAATTGTCTCAAGCAGTTATTCAGTATGTAAATCATAGCTTCTAACAGATGTCAGGTCATTTGATCTGCAGCACTGACAAAGCTGGACATTATGGAGATATCTGAATGAATATAATTTGCCAGTTATGGCCAGTGTAACTCATGATTATATTTCAAATTATTATTTACTATGCCAGTGTGTAAAGGAACCACAAATCACAAATACAAAGTGCTGCCACAAGTGGTCATCATCTAAATAATCAAAGCAGGTTTCAAGAAAGGAATAACACAGACAAGCACAGGACAGAAAGTCTTGGTTATGCCAGTAAATTAAATGGGGCCTGGGTACAGGTTTGTGCACTGTCAGACAATCATTCAGTCTATTTATTGGCACACTCACAGGCAAGACGTTGCCCCATGACAACAAACACGTTTTTGGAAATGCTTGGGATAGAACACAATTTCCCCCCCTGAAGGGATCTGGGTTTCTTGTTTTTGGAGAGGGAAAGAGGGTTTAGCCCAATGGGCATCAGCTCAGCCATGCTTCCTGGCATCAGAACCAGGCAACATACCTAGTTCCTTGCCAAACAGCAAAGACACAGCTTCAGACTCTAGCCAAAACTGCAGAAAATTCTGAGACTGCCAAAAGGTCTTAGCTTTAGCTGTGCTTTGGCTTTTTTCACTGTTCTGGAATCTTTAATATTATTTTTCTCAGCAAGTTTTCTCTCAAGGCTGCGTGACCTGAAAGAAGAGGCACCACGGGGCCCTTTCTGTGCCCATGCTGGAGAGGAAGACAGGGAAACAAGAAGTGTTCTGGGTCTTTATGTAGGTCTTGGATACACTGATTATTGCAACTAATGTGCAGTCTGAAGTCAGATTAAATGGAATTAAAGAAATAGAGAAACTGAAAACTTCCGTAATACAACTCCTTGTTAATCCAATTTTTGAATTAAAGGTGATCTGACCCTGAGTTGTGGCTGCTAATATCAGTCATACTTAAGGCAATGGCAAATGATGGATCCCTCAGGAAGGGTGTGACTCCTTGAACGCAACTAGCACGTCACCTTCAGCCCAGGGAGCACTCACTGACTCCACGGAGAGTGGCTGACTACATGAGAAGAAATACTTCTCAGCAGTAAAATAGAGAAAATAAGTCAGAGGTAGCCTGAATGGAGAGCTGCCTCGCAGTGAAGAGGAGCTATTTCTGAAAGATTGTTCTGTCAGTACTTTCTCAAGGTCCTGTTGACTTTGCATTTCTTTTCATAGATATTCTTATCCCTACACGTACAAATAAGATATGGCTGAGAACTTATGCCTTTCACAAACAGGTTTAAACGTATGTTAGCAATTCACTTTATCAAAATTTGTTTTTCTATTATGCAGTTCATGCTTTATAATTAAAATCTGTGTGCCACGTAGACTAATCTCTCAAAGGCAATAAAAAATGTCTTGACCATAATGACCTACTATGCAACTTTCACCTTTGAAATTCAAAGCTTGCTTTCTTTCCTTTAATGAAAACACCGATGGTGTATTTGAAGATACCTCCAGATTAAATTCAAATAGTGATGAAATTATGAACAGTCCAATTCCCTTAATAACAAGAGGAAGAAAGTAGTGCTATCAGACATTAATTTCCAATGTAACTGATTAAAAGAATTCTTGCAAATTTTATGATTTTTACTCTAAAACAAAACAGGCAGATTTTAATGAGGTATCTCCTTCAGTAATAGCTATGCATTCAAAACATATTAAAGAAGGAAGTAGTTCTGCAACAAAATTAAATTAATTTCCATTTAAAAACTAAATTGAAATGAAATGAAGTGAAGGATACCTTTCTCCTATAGTCTACTGAAACTTCAGTAGACTGACATTTCCTGACTGATACAAATCCAAACATTCTCTTGGCATGCAATACTGGGATCATGAATGCTTGAATCATCACTGCAGTGTTATTTTCTAATATATAAATATATAACTTTGGTCACACTGATGTCAGCGGCAGCTCCCAAATCATGTACTTCCTGTCCAGTATCTGTCGAAGTGTTAGGTAAGGGTCTCCTATGATGCAGATTTTGCAATGTACTCGTACAACCTCTTCTTGTGCTTCAGTAACCATAGCAGTAGAAATTTTATCTTAATTTCTAGATCTCCTTCTTTTCATATTATACTGTTTTTGCTTGCTCTATTCACTACAGGATGGGGAACACATTCTTTCTTTTTTTTTTTTTTTTCAGATGCCTTTATACATTTGTACAGTTCTCTTGTTCCTCCTCAGTTTTGTATTCCCTCTTTTCTGAAGATGCACAAACTACATTCTTTTCCATCTTTCTTGTGGGTGATATTTCCTAGATTTCTGGAATAATTTTTGCTTCTTTTCTCTGGCCTCCTTCCAGCTGTTCACAACTATTTTAAAGTCTGTTGTGAAACCCTGAGGAGAGCATTTCAGCTAAAGCCACTGAGTAGATTAGAAGGATTACTAAGATTACTACATATGTCTTGCAAGATACAATTTTTCCTCTCATCTGACCTAAATTTCTTTGGCTCTTATCCCTTCTTTTTCATTTTGCAGATGGAAAACTCAGATACAGATAGATTATGTGAATCACCCCATTTCACATAGGAAACTCAGAGATCTGGGAACTGAGTACACATCTGCTATGTCTGGAATTCAGCTCACAGAGAAATTCTATATTCCATAAGCTATTCTCAGGGTTTCATACAGTATTGTTTCTCCCTAGTTCTCTTTGTCTTTCAGTAGTTTCTAGCCTTTTCACCACTGCCAAACACTTTCTCCATGTCTTAGCTTCATCTCCAAAATCTCCCTTTTATCTGCATTAACATTCTTGGAAGGATACATTTCTCTCACTGGTTACAAGAACCTCACACAAAATGGCCTCACATATTACCTGTTTGATCTCCTTCTTTAGCTTTTGCCTGTCTTAGGTGTTATTCTAAACAGAGATTCTCCTTTTTGGATATTTGGGAAGTACCTGCCACGTGTTGAACATCACTGTATTTTTCCCATTTCATTGCCACTATCTGCCATTCTACAGGCATTGGCTCTAGTGGAGGTTTTTTTGCTTGACATCAGTGCAAAAAATTTTCAGAAAGTTTATTGGTTGCCATCAACAAAAGGGAGAATCTGATAATTTGCAATACAAGGTGAGCATGAAAAAGCGATTGTTTTTAATCTAGTTATTGCACCTGCAAAACCAAACAAAAAACTGGACTAAATTTGGGGTATTTTTCAGCTTCAGAAATGCTTTCAGAACAATAACCAGGGATGAAATTTTACAGAAAGTAGATATCTCACTAAACTGTGAGGAAAAGATATGGAAAACATGAAAAATCTGATAGTGTCATTAGATCATAATAAAACTCCTTCAGCTGGTAACATAGGACCAGCCCAGAATGAGAGGTACAGGAAATTTGGTGCAATACAGGGGTCTCTTATCTGCCATTCCTGCTACATAGACCACAAGAGCACAGCATTCTTTATGTAAACAGGGACCTGGCAGCATGCACAATGACTAGTCAGTGATCAGGAACAACTGGTTTTAGAGAAGAAAAAGTCCTTCCCTCTGCTCTGAAGTCTGGTTTTCCAACATGCAGACAGCTCTGCTCCTAATTCAATGTTGTTTTAAATTGTGGAGTAGCTTTGAACCTATTGGTCTCATTTGACTTCTTCCAGATTATTCTTATTCTAAACATGTAGTGTTGTCATTTCTAGAGTTCCGTTTGGTTCCTTGAAAGACAGTGGCTTAACTGACCAAGTGGTTCTGACCTAAATGGAATTATAAGGGAAGATACTGGACAGACAACAATATGAAATACCAAAAATATTTATGTTTGGGTTTTTTTGGTAAATATTCATAAAACCAAATGAAGTGCCAGTGCTTTTAAACAAATTAAATCTATTTTTCATTTTCAGTCTAATCATGATAATTGGAGGTTGGCCTTCTTTCCCTTTGTATTTTCCTAGGCTGTAATCCATTTTATGATTCTGTTATGGCACATGAAATGGATCATCTGCACTAGAATGGAGGCTGTGGTGATTAAGTGCCTTCCATTTTCCCCATAATGTTCTCATAGAAGACTGATGAATAAGATGCTCAGAAACAATTACAAAGAGGGAGATCCATCAAGAGTCAAGACTGACTTTTTCTTTTTCCCCAAAGTTTTTTCTGGGTCAGTTTGACTTAATTCCTAGAGTTTTGAGCATCTTCTCTTATGGAAACTATAGAGGCTCTAGTAAAGCCAAATTATTCAAGACAGACAGTTTTGAAGGCAGTATTTGACATGGATTAAAAAATGACAAATTCCAGTTGATGAGTCCTTACATCTATCTTCTCTTCATTGGTAAAAAAGGGTTAAACATTCTTATCTTACCAGAATAGAGTTGCTCTCATTTTTATGTGACACACAAAAAAAACCCAAACAACATTTTTTTTTTCTGGAAGGAGAGTTTTAAGCTGCTTTATACCTCTGATAGTCTGCAAACCTTACTTTTTGAAAACAACTTGCTCCTCCAGAAGAGGCTAAGGTTTTGGCAAATTTCTTTCCACAGCTTCAAATACAATCCTGCCAGCCAGCCAGGAGTATGTGTTGTACCAATTTTATTACAACCTATTGCTGCTATTACTATTATTATTACTACTGCTACTATTATTATTATTAACATAATTACATCCTGGTTTTGCTCTCTTCTGCCCACAACTCTTAAATAAGGCCAGGATTTTGTTTAGTTTCAATCGTATATGGAACAAGGAAACACCATATTGTGGTGTTCCTCTGTTTGCATATGTGCCTCAAAGGAAGACAAATCCTAGTGAAATAAGTGCAATATATTCTAGTGATAACTCACATCAATGTAATGCACGTAAGCAGTGCTATGACAGTTATTACCAAATCTCTGTATTTCTTAGATTTTTCAGGAAAAAAAAGAAAAGAAATTCTATGGTAAACTTCTCATGGAAGATGCTTTGGCAGGCTTACAGATGGAAGGAGAACATAATTAAAAGAAATGCACTGACATAATGTAAGGGAGTAAATCAACAGGGATTATTTTTCCTTTTCTTTAGCTCTGTAATGAATCTTTTTTCTAATGCAAGCTAAATTTGGATTTCTTAGTTCATGTGTTTGGAAAACCAACTAATGTTACCTGTTACGTATTTTCCAAGTTTAGGGCTTCAGGTGATAGAACTAGAATAGACAGAAAACATTAGTACACCCCAAATCTTCGCAAATGTCACCGGGAACTGAAGAATAAAGTTCTTCAACAGCTTCATTTTGCCTCGATTATAGGATGAGAACAGATTGTGTCTTTACTATTGATTTGTCTTTGGGCAAAACAATATCCTCTCCAAAATACTTGCCACTAGAAGTCAAGATTAGTATTTTCTCTAGCTGTTTTAATGAGCATTTTCTTAGTGTATGACATACTGTGATGAATCTCAGTAGAGCACTGCCAAGAGCACTTGTGACTTCAGGAAACTGAATCATAACCAACATTATAAATATAAAAATGCATGTATATGCACAGATATATAAGCACATTGCCTGTTTTGGAACTGGTTGTCAATACAATAAGAAAAGGTACAGTGATCCATGGTAAATATTGGAAACTGGTCAAATAATGAACAAATCTTATATTTTAATTCACAAATCTTATATTTTCTATGAAGTGAAAAAAATACTGTAACAAGCATCTTGTCGCTAATGAGTGGTTTGGACTGCTTAAAGAATCACCATCAAAGGTATTAGCAAAAGTGGTTTAATAGGAATTCATAAAAGTGTGACTTTACAAAGTTCGATGGCAAGGTTCATTCTATTACTTAATACATGGGTGAAGCATACAAAGAAAAATCAAGGTAGAATCAAACTAGAATGATTTATACAGAGATCAAAACCGTAAAAGAGTAAGGGAGACACACAAAAGAAAACTGAGTTAGAATTGATTTTTCATGATTTCTACAAAGATCGGGGTACAGAAAGGTGGAGGAGACCCTCCCATTGAGTCATGATGTTCAAAGAAGAAGCCCTTGCTTTCTAAACTCCTACTGGAGCTTAGGTGCAGCTGGATCTACTCCTAGTCCCAGACTTGGGAAACAGTTTATGTCTAACAGAGGGAATACAAAGGGTAAGGGAGACCCTCCTGTTGAGTCACGAGGTTCAGAGAAACCCTTGCTTTCTAAACTTTTGTTGAAGCTTAGGTGCAGCTGGATGTGCTCCTAGTCCCAGACTTGGGCAACGGTTTATGCCTAAGGGGTTATATATGTAGCAGCGGTCTGAGGTTCACTTACAGTTTGAAATAAATGACAAGATTTAGTAACACTTAATCACTGATTAATTAAACATTTACAAAGCAATTCAATAGAATATACCTAGGTCAATTCACACATGCATGCAGACAGATATAAAGATATATATACGCATAAACAGAGGTATACCTGTTAAAAATTCCCCTCTAGTTCAGTGAAATATTCACATCAAATGTCTCAGCATTTCTCAATGGGTGAAGGGTTCAGCCTCAAGTGTAAAGGGTATCAGCCCAGGTCCTGTTGTCAGCTTCCGGCGATGGTCCTCTGATTTTTGCAAACTAGAATTTCCGAGCTCTGGGAGGGATCCCCCTCAGAGGGAGATGCTGGTCGCAGCCCACTGCGGTCCAGGAGAGCTCAAGGGTCCTCACTTGGGACTGTTGTTTATAGGTGCGCAAGATGATTGACTTCGGTCACTGTGGTTTCATTCCGGTCATAGTTCTTTTCAGGTAAGCACAACAGTAAGTCATGACCCAAGCAGCAGTAGTCTCAGGTACGGATCCAGGCAACCGGAGTTTCAGGTGCAGTTGGGGGTTGCCTAATTGTCCTGACTTACTCGACCATAACCAGGATAAGAAAGTACCAGGCTGTCCCAACTCACTGTGCAAGAACACAAAAGTTGGCTGGTCCTGACATGGCAGTGTGGCCTGTGGGGGCTGCACCACCACACATCTGCAGAAAGGAAAGTTGCCGTCCTTGATGGATACAATGTACACATCTGATTTTTAGCAGTACTGAGAATGGGATCAGGTCAATTAAACAGGGGTATGGCTAATACTGTACTTGACTGACTCAGTTAATCTTCATGGGTTTCATGGCTACCCAGCTGCAACGTAATTGCAAGACACAGAAGCAAAGCTATTGCTACCAGCAATAGCGTTGAGATCAGTGATGCAGCATTTTGACCTGCATTCAGGGTTGTCAAGTTGGGACGATGTTGTTTCTTTTTCCAAGTGATATTATCTCTTGTCTTTCTGACAGAAGTCAAGATGATTCCTTATGTTACCAAAAGTCCTTAGAGAAAGCAAAAGTAGGAGGCGGCAGCAGGTAACATTTTCCTGTGGAAGACCTTAACCTTTTTTAAAAAGATGTCAATGGATAGCCTTCTTTCTGGTTTAGACATGCAGAATGATATCTCAGCTACTTCTCCATATGATGTTTGTAACCAATGAAGAAAAGACAGCACAAGTAAAGTGTGATAACCTGTTTTATTTGTCTACATTAGAAGGAGGAGAAAGTATTAAAAGTCATTCTTTATTCCATTGTTTAGAAAGATAACCTAAATGAGTATTTCAGAGACAGAGGTCCACATGCCAGATGGCTAAAGTTAACCATTCAGTGTTGTGGGTTGGACTTTCATTCCATAGACGTGTGAATTCCAGCTTCATTTAATGTGCATCTGTATCTCTGTGGTCTTAATGAAGTCGTTTCATTTGCTCCTTGGGGATGAAAAATGGGAGCCTGATACTATACAGGAATAACAAGAAGGTCTCAACAGGAGCACCAATGTCTGCTGAGGTTCTGGGAGTTTAGAAATAGATCATCTGCTCTAACCTTGAAAAAAGCTAGAAATAAGATATGAGCAACTTCTAGATATTATCTAATTATTGTTAACTACTGGAAATATTGTTGGTGTGGCAGCGTCTCTCATCCAAGCCCTTCAAAGGGTACGTCCACAAATCAGTTTTAGTTTATATATATATATATATATACATGTGTTTTTACCCTCTCTACCATTTATCTGAAAAAGTGCATAATAATTTGAGTTTTAAATCTTTGTGTGGTGATGCAATTAAAACTCAAACCACAGTTTAGGTCACACTGCAAGTTGAGCAAACTGATCACTACATACCTATCCCATTACTCCCTCTGACAGGTCATTTAATAGAACTATCAGAGAAAGATTCCTTTTACAAGTAAAATTAAAGAAGGAATACATCCCAGGATTCCCTGGGCAAGCATAGAGTGATACATTTAGAACTTTTCTGTAGGCATTTTAAACTCATAACTGACTAAAGTTGTTTCGATATGTTAGACTAACTTTGGATCATCAGCATTAGCCCCTATCTTGTAAGTGTGACCAGACTCACAAAAGCATATTTTTTAGTATCAATCAGGTTCCCAAGAGGATATAATTGGGTCTAAATGAAGCTGATTTTTTCCCTCTGTGTGCTTAATTACCAAGTATAAATGCTTTGCAGCCTAAATTAAATACCTGTCTACTGTTGCCCATATATTTCAGTTTAATAATCTGTGGATATTCCTCTTATGCTTTCATATTGGCATACTTCAGCTTCCAGGCAAGTCTTTCTAAAATTTAGTATTTCTTAGCATAGTTTTATCCTAAATATTATGGATATTGATTGTGGCATGGCCATAGCATGTGGTCTCATATGAAGGTGAATGGTTTAGTGTCTGAATGCAAAGGAGCCAGCAGATAAAACCATGTGGAAGGCGAATGGGCACTGGTGGCACTATCTTTGGCTCATATTAACAGGACCAAAAACACTTTCTTGAAAACTAAGAAAATTAAGGCACAGTTTTGCACACAGGTGTTCACTGGTCTGTTGAAGACCTGTGCATCTGCATTTTCGTTATAAGGGAAATATGTTCAAGTTCAGATATTTTTGTGAAAAATGGATTAATGCATTTCACATGTTTTCATCAGCTTCAGAGAGGAAGATGTTAAATAAGAAGCACCACAGATCTCAGAAGAACCCTGTAGTAATTCCAGAGCTTCACAGCCCCAATAATGAGTCTGCAGGGAACCTCCTTTTGCCTCAGAGGGTCTCCATACTTTTTGATTAAGTACCTCAAAACCCATACCTAGGAAGAAAATGCCTTCAGTGGCTGGTTGTATTTGCAGGAAAGTACCTTAGCAGAAAGTACCCACGCACACCCGACGGAGAGTCTTTACCTGAAACTTATATTTACCTGGAAACACACAAACAGAGTAAGCAGGGAATAAACACAGAAACAGCACTACTTTAATGTACTCATTTCATCAGCTAATTCCTTCCGAAAAGAGTGTGTTAGGTACAAATAGTGGGGTGGGACCCTGCTCCTACACAATGAGAAAACTGCAGTGCAACATCTGTGCCTCATAAACACTGAATTTGTCTGGGGGCTATGAGGAGAACGGAGGGATGAGCTCAGCTCATGTAAAATAACTGATGAATTGAGCACACAGCTATTTGTGGCTCCTCTACAATGCTTGATTTGTGATAGCGATCTTTCATCTGAGCATGGATGTTATTCAGCCATGGCTGGTTAGTTCTGTAATTGACAAAATCCTCTGCTAAATGCAATCTTTTATCTGTTCTTGCTGTCCTTTATTTGTTTTGATAGATATATAGACAGATTTTCTTCAGCTGTGTTCATTTACCTTTTATTTCTATACTGTGATCTTCTCCGATTTGTATTGGTTCTGTTTAGCCACTGCCTTATTTTAATATAATCAATGTCTAATTTCAAAATGTCAGACATTTCAAATCAGATTTTTTTTTCTTTGTGGATTCCCAGTACATGTGCTTGCATTTTTTACATTCCCAATTCTTAGTTTTCACACCTACTCTAGTATCTACAGCCCCTCAAAGTGACAGCATGAAGACAGAAACAATTCTAAGCTTTTTTTAACCAAAACATGTTACCATATTTTAAACTGCTTTTAATTTGAATTAATTAACTTGATCTTGCCTTAGAGATTTCTACTGTCATCCAGATGACAGGTGAATTATCTCCTCTGAAATACTGTAATTCTTTTGTGCATTACTTTTCAATAGAATTTTTTTTAAAAAAACCACCCATGTGTTATTCCTGCAAATCACATAGGTGAATGAACTAGGTTTGCTAGGCATAGCAAAATTGCTTTGTGACTCTTGTGGGCATGGGTGAAAGAGGAACAGAAGTGAGGAAACAGTGCTGTAAGAATTCCAGAGCAGAGCTTCCCACATTTTCAGAGTGACACTGCCTTTGGGAAGTAATAATAAAGAAACAGTACATTCAGCTCTCTTACCTTTATTCCAAAAGAGTCAAAGAACAGACTCATTGATAAGCTTATATGACTCATTTGTTTCTTTCAAGAGATTGTCAGAGAGTAGTTTATCTTGAGAGAAATATAAAAATAGATTTATGTGGGTCTTGTAAAAAGGTTCCTGACTACCAGAACACTGAGGTTCTGGGACACTGTTCCCATGTGAACCAGGGTGGGGGAGAGCACCACTTCATTATTTTAACACAGACCTCAATAAATTTCTGAACGGATTTTATGGTGGGATACTGCAGCAAGGGGTTGGACTTAATGGCCCAGGAACTCCCATGTGAAGCAGTAGAAGGAGCAGGGAGAACAAATCTCCGTGGCTGACTCAGATGTTTATTTCCAGTTCCTTAGACATCGAGGGTGATGAGCTGCCTTGTAATCACATCTTTGTAGCGACTGAAGATTTTCAGTTATGGGTGGATTTTAAGACTGGATTCCCCTTACCTATGTTACATCTGCTTTGGATATTTGACTTATGGTTGTACCCAAACTTGTATTGTAAGTCAGTTACTTCATATCACCAAGCCTGAGCTAGAATCCTTTCATCCTCTGGCCCAGGTCTTCAGATCATCTATGATGCTGAGGGTACACCTACTTCTATCTGCCTTTTGGCTAAGACCCATATCCAATGGTGGGGAAGTTGCTGACATCTGCAATGCTCTGCAAAGGACGATTACTTACTGCATCTGAATTTATATTTCCTGGTTTATAGCACATGGTTCAAGGAACATCAAATATACAGTTGACATGTCTATGTTACCATTTTAGTTTGGATCAGGACTGAGCTTCTGAAGTGACTCTCACAATTGTTCCCTCTTAAGCCTATATTGTATTGCCAGAATGTACAATGGATGAGCTTTCTATCAGATGAAAAGAAACCAAAGAGCCGCTCCAGAAGTACACCTGACATGGTCCATCCAATAGTGGGCATTTGATGGTGGCATCAGATTACAGTTATTCCAAAGGACATTCCTGAGATGCTTGTCTTGATCCTCAATATTAAGGTTCGCTCTATAGATGCTCTTGGGCTGCATTGGTTGCTTGTGCAATTACACGTAGCACAAAGCAGAAATACGATCAGGCTACACAGGACTACAGCTTGATCAAAAACCATGCACTTCCAATGACATCAATACCTCTGCAGGAAAGCTCAATGGCTGAGATATAAAAGGGCCAGACAATATTAGCCTCTATCTTGTAAGTGTGACTAGACTCACAAAAGCGTATTTTTTCAGTATCAGTCAGGTTCCCAAGAAGATACAATTGAGTTTAAATGAAGCTCAGTCTTTCCCTTTGTGTTCTTAATTACCAAGTATAAATGCTTTGCAGCCTAAATTAAATACCTGTCTACTGTTGCCCATATATTTCAGTTTAATACTCTATGGATATTCCTTTCATGCTTTCATATTGGCATACCTCAGCTTCCAGGCAGGTCTTTCTAAAATCTAGTATTTCTTAGCATAGTTTTATCCTAAACAAGTCAGCCCATGTTCGCAAAGTTGGTAAGGTACAGACACATGCACAGTTGTAGTTCAGCTCTGAGACCATAATTTATACTCCTAAGTTAGTGCCTAGGTTAACTGCACATTGTTGAGGAGAATTAAGGCTTTCAGGAGAGTTTACAGCATTTACACACAGAGCAGAAAGCTGCCAAAGGTACTCTATGGGAAATAGTCTGGAGGAGAGTATATTTTACATCTTGTTTCTATCACTGCTGTGTTTGTTGACTTGCAACCAGGAGTAAGATGCTTGTGTGAAAACAGGAGTCATAGGCTTAAACTCTCATCTCTATTAAACACCTGTTTTGGGTTTGTGTGGCGGGGTTTTGGTAGCAGGGGAGGGGCTGCAGGGGTGGCTCCTGTGAGAAGCTGCCAGAAGCTTCCCCGGCTCC
>JAVKLA010000053.1:42745460-42774137 GCA_034782735.1 Sagittarius serpentarius | reverse complement strand
ATTATTATTATTATTATTATTATTATTATTATTATTATTTACTACTACTACTACTACTACTACTACTACTACTACTACTACTACTACTACTACTATTTAGATTATGTTAGCAATGCTGCTGAGTAGGTCCAATTTTAACCAAGAATCCTTTCTACTAGACATGTACATTGTAAAAGACTGCTTGTTCTGCAGATTTTACTGCATGGACAGAAGTAATTAGCAGAACATGTGATGCATGTGTTATTGAGCTCAATTCCAGAAGACTCTCAGATCCAATTTATTGATGCAAATGGCATGTTCTCCTTAAGGTAAGCCAAGGGGAAAAATTGTAATATTTGAGGGAACAGACAAAAAAACCCTGTTTACTAAACTAATCCCCCATTGGTTTAGAGAAAGTACTATCACTGCTTTACTCTTTCTGGTGGTGGGGATGTCTCAATGAAGCCTGCCTTTGGGACTGATACGTCTTTGCAAGAACTGTGACTCGAAGAGCAGAATGTCATTTTATTCTCCCCGTGTGTGCTGTGCTAAATATAATGAGGCTAAAGCTGCTAAGTCACATTGTGTAACTCATAAATAATAGTAGTAATCAGGAGTGGATGCAGCCCCAGTCTATGTGAAAGTGGGGGCTTCACTTTACTAGTCCCAGCTTTAAAAAAGAAGCTGAAGTCCCACCCTCTGCACCACTCTACTCCATAAATCCCAGGATGCTCAATGTAATGGAAATTCTCCGGAGCCTAAGCCACAGTGAAACTGAGTGGGGAAAGCATCCTTCAAATAAAGCTGGTTCATAAAACAGAATAATCAGACAGCTGAGAAAACATCCTACAATATGAGTTCGTAGTGTTCTAGGACTTGATGCTATAAAAAGATCTGTATCAGTGAATCCCTTCTTCCAGATAATTGGGGGGTTATAATACTGAACTGCACGCCAAAATAGAGTTAATATATAGTACTATACTATACATGTTTTTGAAATAGCAATTCTTGCTTGCTCACCCCTCTGTAAGTTTTTTTTTTCCTTTTGAGTTTATCAGTGTATATTTTGTTGGATTTACATTTGTTTCAAAGTTTTCCAGTTGCTCAGTATTTATTATATAGGTTTCTCTTAAAAGAAAACAAAAAACCCTTTCTGATATTTAAAAGTGTTCCTTAATACATGCATAGAAAAGACCATGATTTGATTCTTGAATTAAATTACTAGATTACGTCTACAGACTTCAGTGAAGTCACTTCTCATCTACCTCAAGGAATGAGTCTCAAAATCAAGCCCAGTACATTTAATAGTCAACGCATAGCCTTTATTCATAGCAGAATATGAAAAGAAATCAAAACAAGTTCTGACAGAGAGAGCATGATGAAAGCAGTGCTGTGTACAGATATTTGCTGCCTTTAGCTGTCACAGTGATTCCTTTCTTCTAGCCTGGATTGAAAACACACATGTTTGGCAGGCTTGTTCTGAATTTTTTGTTCCATGAGTCCCAGCTGTGATTTCACTTTGGGTAATGAAATATAAAAAGTACAGATAGAGATATTAGCTAGGCAGCATTTGCCAATAGATGAAACAAGGAAAGGGAATTTGCAAGCATGGCCCATATGTTACTGCTGCCTTTGGTCTCCGTGAGACAGCAAATGAGTTTCTTTACTTCTGCATCTGCACTACAATCTGAGCAAGGCCACGAGCCCAGGGTCAAGTTCAAACTTCACAAATGTGCAGTTCTGAAACTCAGAAAACTCAGGTCTTGCAACCAAGCAGCAAAATGCCATGGTTGGGATTTTGGTTTTATTTGTTGTGGTGTTTTTTTTTTTTTTTTTTTTGTCAGTGGAACACCGTATCTTTCCTAGATGGGCTCTCATATTGTCTGCTGGAAGGATGGATACATCTGAAAGATGCTCAGCTTGCACTCCTTGTAGGACAGTGTGGACCCCTATACATATATATTCTGTAGAGAATAAACATGAATGCATACAGCTGTATCAGAGTATATGCTGAGCTTTCTGGCTTAGCCCCATAGAGGAAGCACAGAGATTGTATCTGCTCCTTCTTTCATCTGTGTTTTCTGTACTGTGCCTTCTACATCTACTTATTTACGTAGTGGCTGGCACAGTGAGGATTTAATTGTAACTCTGGGCTTTGTGTTTCTGAATGAGAACTAAGTAAGTTCGGGCACAGCAGTTGCTTGAATTCCTTGTATATGTTTTTAGGTAGAGAGTGAAAGATGAATAATTTTGGAAACACCCAGTTGGAAATTATTTCTTAGATTTATACAGGAATGGAGTTCTCTACAGGAAACACAGGACTTGCTCACTTACCTTTAGTTCCTCTTTTCTTCACCCTTCCCAGGAACTGAAGAATCTAATTGTTTTGGGGCACCCTTGATATCATTAAAGAAAGTGTCCACAGGCCAGTTAAGTGCTGAATTGTCCTTTAGATGTGATTTTCTATTTTTCTCTTTTCAATGGCAATAGCAAAGACAAATGAAAAAGCAAACAGGTATGAGAGAACAGCTAAGCAAATGAATGAATTTTACTAATTCAAAATTCAAAGTGAAATGAAAAGATAACTGTGGTGAGGTCATGACAATGTGGTGATCAAAAGAGTTTGGGAAAGCTTTTCTTTGCTTTAATACATGAAAGTCAACCATAATAGCAATTAGCCTTCAGTTGCAGTAAGACCCATGAATTTTATGTTCTCCAGTGTTCACATTATGATCTCCTTAGATGTCTAGACTCACCTGTGGCTCTTTGCAACCATCTCAATTTAGTGTTACTCAGGTATTTGACTGAACTTGAGTTCTATGGAAATTCACACAGCAAATGTGGTGTAAATAAAGAGTGCACTCTCACAAGTATTGTCTGCAGATGTGAATGAATTCAGAATATTAAAAAATATTTTGCCATAATGACAGGTAAATATATGATAATAACAACCCAACAGGACAAGGATCTTCAGCTGGTTTTCCTAGTCCTATAGCAACATCTCTGTATTAGGTTGATGGGCTTTCTAAGACTGAGCATAGAGGATTTACTTCCTTATGTTTTAGGAAAGGTACCAAATGCACCAAGGAAATATGGTAATAAATGGTACCTCAGCTTTTAAACATAGACCAACAATTTCCAAATTAGTTTCTTCATCCTTCCTTCTAACAGTCAGCAACCAACTGCACAGTAATTTTTAGTCTGGTATTACTCTGCAAATAAGTCATTGTCTTCTTGTGAACAGTAGTGCTAAGGACTGGTATCATCCATTTCTAGAGATGCCAAACTATTGGCATCTAAGTGTTTTCTACCTACCTGTAATCTCAAAAAATCATGTGATAATTTATATATAAAATTGCTACCTAATCTTCACTGCACTCCAGTAAAGCAGGCAAGAATTATCATCCCAGCTGACAGGTAGGGTAACAAACACAGAAGAAAAGTGATGTGCACAGAATGTCCAACCCAGTCTGTGACAGAGTTACAACTCGGACTAATCCAGGGTGCTTCAAGCTACAAAATCAATTCACAAAGTGATACTGTCTGAACTAACAACCCAATGTCGCAAAGGTTTGTCATTCCACACCACACCATACCACTGCCACAAGTCTGAGAACAGTTCAGCGTTGTTACCTATAATACAGTAACGCTTGGACAACTCCGTATTTTATTATAGAATTTTTAGTAATTATAAAGAAGAAATGTTTCTCTTCACTTTGTACTAGGTGGATTAAGGGACATGGAGGATAACAGGGTCACTAAGGTTAATTGTATTTTATATGTTTTACTGAAGGCAATTTAATTTGGGTTTACCTAAAGGAAAGAAGAAAGGACAACAATCAGTCATGCAGCATAGCTAAGATTATTCAGCTTTTTATTCTGCATATTGAAAGCTCAGTTGGTCTGTGAGAAATCACATTTCTCTGTGACCCAGAGGACATCATAAAGCAAGCTATCAGGTTAGCTCCTATTGTTGAATAACTGTCACAAGGATAAGGGAGGAGAGAATCCAGGATAGCATGATTTTTCATTGTATTACAATTTCTGACATGGCTTTTGTCCAGATACATTCAATAAGTATATATATTGAAATATGGTATACAAGAAGAGAAGAGAATGGACGAGGCATAGTTTATTTAAAACAGCTGAGGAAGTGCAATTTTAAGTTTAAATAATTGAACAATGTCTTTCGCCTTGAGGGAAAGCAGAGAAAGGATACACACAACCGCCACCTTCTGTACTAAAAAGTTAACATTGTCAAAGTTAATTTTGTGCTTTTCAGATTGCAGGATGTAAAGCCTGAGCTGGGAAGGACAGATAATTTTTATGCCAAATTAAGGATGACTAAAACCTAGTGACCTTTAAATGGGATGTGAAAATCAAGGATAATTGAGTGGCATGTCTGCTAATTATTTAAAGGAATTAATAATTCAGAAATAGAGAACTAGCGCTGACCTGGTCTACAACTTGAGGGGCATATATCCAATTTTGAGAATCCATCATCTGCCTCGTGACCTCTACTTGAGGTTTTCTAAGTTTAGCCTAAGATATATGTGATAAATTAGAGTACTGGAAAATATGACAGAGGTCAACTTGTAATTGTTGTTTCTGTAAGACAGAGAAGCTCAGAGCTGTCACTGCACCAGTAGACATCAGGTAATTGGGGATAGGGAAGATACTGCTTCAGCTGTGCGTTGGAGGTACCCTGACCACAGAATGATGGGGAAGTTGGACATCTCCGGGAAGCGTCCTAGTGATTGCCCATCATTGCAGTTTGCTTGTTAACACTGGTCCAGATTTCTGCCTACAGGCAGGTGCGAAATACGAGGAGATAGAGCTATGTTGATGGGTGAGGATTCATCTGAGCAGATGTCTGTCTTGATGGTGTATACATCCAAGGCTCCTATTATAAACAATACAGTGAAGGGGTCATTCTGTGCACAGTTAACATGGTCTTGATGTAGATGCAGAAATACTTCAGATTAATTAATCAAAGCCAGTGTAAATTTATGTGTATAGGTGTAAAAAAACCTTGAGGTGACCAGTGTGTTGAAGATATTTAACTGTGGATGAGCTTAATCTTACAGAAGTTGCAAAAATCATACAAGTGCCTTGCTGACGTGCATAGAGATTTGCCTGGGGCATGCAGAAAAAATTCTGCAGACTACAGAAAATATTAACCCTTCCCTGACTTTTACATTTCAAACCTAGCATTTTGATTGACTTCTATGTATTAGCGTGGAGATTGAATAAAATAGTTTGGGAATGTCAAAGCAAGTTCACTCTTTATTTCAACTAATCTTGAATAAAGTATTATGCCTGGTTCTGCTTCAGTCCTCTTCATGATCTAAGTATCCTTGGGAAAAGTCAGCCAAGGTGTTAGGCACATGTGAAGCAGTAGACGTGGATTTCAAAACTTCTTATGCCAATGATATTTAACATATTTTAAAAGCTAGGAGATGATTTTTTGAATTGGATATTCCATGAAGAAAGAGATTTTCCAGGTGTAGCATTGATGAGTTAGCTGGGCTGAATAGTGGAATTAATGTAGGTATGTAGTGAGATATTTAGGCTAATTAGTGTTGGTATTTCTGCACAGCTTTGCCCCATGTCAGGTTTACATGTCCTGTGAGACATGCTAATCTCATGGGATTTAACTCACAGATGAAAGTTTCTAAATGTAGGTGTCTACTTGCAGGTGCCTGTGTGTGAACTATGTATCTGAGCTGTTACAGTTGGTGGAGATCTAGTCAATACAGGGGAGTTTAAGGAAGTATTTTCGACAATGTGGATGCTTCCATTTGATCATCTGAACAGTTTGTAGACTCAACTGTCTGTGCTGGCTAGATGGATATGGGCTGTAATGAGAGTTTAGACACTTTGATCACATGCAGACATATGCATTTTGACACCTACATTTACATGTCTTAACCTGGAAGTTGAACTGCATCCATGATGTGCATATGCCTTAATTTACCCATGCGGAAAAGAAGGCAACATAATTTCGTGTCCTTACAAACACACATGAAAGGGATGAGAAGGAATGCTTATGTTCTCTAAGAAGAGGGGATCTGCATAACAGTAACGTTTACAAACACACACAAAATCTCACTATATATTCATAAAAATTGCAACAACTTCTGCAGGTCTAAAGCTATCCACAGATCACACACATGTGACACAAAATCTGAAGAATAAAGTGCTTGTGTATCTCAACAGAAATTTTCGTGCCTGTTAACATGGTGGCTCTCTCTGGGGGACCACATGAAACAACTTGTGTACTCCAGGAAGGTGGCAGGTTGCAGAGAAGTAACAAGGCATGAAGCGGTATACAAAACTCAGTGCTGTAATTTGATCCCTGTACTCAAAGCACAAAAAATCAATATGCACACTGTATAGAAAAGTTACAAGTCTCTTTCATCTAATGCTAGTAAACCTTTCTCCTTATAAAAGTAAAAGAACATACAACACCAAAGAGCTCTAATGAATAACTGCAGAGTGTGGATCTGTCTTTTGTTATCAGCTACTGTCACAGAGGACTGTAATTTTTTTTCTCTCTCCAAGGCCCAGAAGTCATATTTCAGTTTTGAGTTTCTTTTATCTTTAAGCTTCCGAGTAGATATATTTGATTCATAAATTCATTCAGAAAAGACTTTTGTTGGCTCATGCTTCAGTAGCAGTATGTGTTATTCGTTCAGCAGGAACAAATAGTTCTTGTAGACTGAAATTCAGTAACTCTCCACGAGGACTTTACAGCAAAATATTGAAGTTAGATTGAGAAATTGTTGGACCTGAGGTGGAATTAGTCTGCCTCTGCTCATATACAGCATTTTGCTGCTCAAAACGCTGCATGCGTGCAGTAGATGTGAAACAGGCAAAAGAACACGAAAGAGAAGAGAAATGGCAGAAATAAATCTGTTCTAATGAGATTCACAACTGTTGTGTGACCATGCCACCAGGGATGTATTGCTCTGTTATTGCTGCCCTCTATACACTCTCTGATTTTGAACGAGAGATTGGTTTTGTTATAAATGGCAGGTTAGATTTACTGATAAGCCTCTCTACTCCATCCTTCTGAACTAGTTCCAAGGACATTTTTATCAGTGAATTAAAATTGTTAATGGCTATTGCTGGTGGAAGCAAATATTCGGAGTGGCGCAAACAGGGAGTTGTCTTTTATTTGTTGCACCATGCCCATATGACGGGTAGGTCAGATAAAGGCATTTAAATGCCTTGTTCTTTGTCCTAGAGAAGATATCTCCTAAACTCCTATCACCCAAATTTTGCTAAATCCCTGGGATACACAGCTAAAGTGTGAGATAAGCTGTTACATATCAATACATCAACAATTCCTCTTTTTGGAATGACTGAAGCACAGTAAGGTTAAGAGGTATCCTTGGGTTAGAGCAGACTTGCTTTACAGCCAATTAGTAGGAACTGCTCTCTGTGAAGAAACTGTGTCACTGAAGAAACATGATTTTGTAGTGGGAACAGATCTCTTTAACTGACATCTTCCATTTTGCAAATAAGGATTTTTATCCATAGCAGACATAGAGAGCCGTTTACCCCCTTCCTCACTTAAAGATAGTGATCAAAACCAACTCAATTGCACACTTAGCTTCCCTCGGTCACTCGCTCTCAAATGTCTTTTTCCTCCCTTCCCACATGCTTTCCATTTTGCATCTCTTTTTTTTCCTGTTTTTCTTGGTCGTTAAGTACACTGATATTAAAAGCATTATTGTGAGATGGTCTTAATGCCCTGAAAGTGGTTTCTACTGTTTATTAAAGAGCTTTGTTTTCCCCTCCAAAGAAATATTAAGCATACTTTGATAAGAGCGTAACATTGTCTATTTAGTGAGATTTTTTGCCCAGGCAATCAAGAGAAAAATGTTCCCTCAGTTCTCTTAGCCTCTCCAGGATAGTTTCAAAACATGGATCACGACTGGGACTCAAAAATTATTTTGTGAAATTTGACATTTTTCCACTATAGGGAAAACCAAAACAAAATAGTGACATCACTAGATAGACTTAACGTGTTTTTTAAAGGCCGTAGGGCTATGTCTTCACTTTGAATTTCTTCTGCCTGGTCCTTCACATGCACAGAGAGAGGATTACACCACATACTGCAAGACGACATCAGTTGTTCCCAGAACGGGATGCTCTCTCTCTTTCTAATGCAATATGGATATTTCTTAATGAAATACTGATATTAAAGGTCCAAGCAGAACATGAGATGGAGCTCACTGAAGTGAGTATGTCTGAGCTATTTATTCAGATTCTGCAAACCAAGGAAGCTCTTGCTGTATTGGATACACTTGCTTCCCCTTGCTTCCCAGTTCAAAGAGTCATAGCAGCAAAGGATAAAAAATGACAACAGTCATTGCTTTAAATGAAACAGATTTAGGACAACAATTGAGAGCTCTGTCCAAACTGCCAATATGCAAATTTTTTACTCTAGAACATATCCTTAAGCAGTTATCTCTTAAATGATGGAAAAGAAAAGTTTGGTTTTCATATTAGCAATGATGTAACTCCTATCAGGAAAACTGTTGCTTTATTGCAGTGAATTTCACTGACTGAGATCCACATAGTCTCTATAACTTTAGGGTATGTATATAGGACTTGAGAAAACATCTGTTGATTAATTTATTGCAGCAGAGTTACTGAAAGGTTATGTTTTATTTACTAATTTGAATTACTTATATCAGTGAACAGAAAACTTTTTAGTTGTTCTGAATGTAGTTGTATTTGAGCAACCGCTGGAGAAGTAATGGCTGAGGAAGGCAATCCTTAAAGGACTTCATTTTGCAGGTAATAAAATGTGTTCCAATATTAAAATTGTCGCAATGATAATTAACATGATAAAATGTTTTAATGAAGGGGAAAAATTAATAACTGTGCTACAAAATACTGCTGCAACAAGATGGATATTGCTGATATTGTCAAGGATGTGTTTTATAATAGTGATTTGCGTGTCTTCTTTCATTAGCGCAAAATAAATAGTGGTTTAAAATGACAGATGCTCTCCAATAGTGTTTCATATAAGACAACATCAAGTTAAAAGGAATAAATTTAATTTTGTACTAATTTCTTGAAGCAGGCTGAAAAAGGAGGTGACTGGTATACTTAAGCCCCAGGGACTCTTAGAGGTCTGTTTCAAAATGTGGCTCTTGCACAGACTTTCCATGTAACACCAGTAATTCTTTTTCTTCTGAATGTCTTCTCTTTCTCCATTGATCTATTATGTGAAAAGATTTTTTTTTTCTCCACTGCTTGTCCATATGGTCTATAAATTTATTGTAGCAGGACTTTCTCTCACCATACAATTTCAATATTTAAGATAACAGGGTTAATAATTACAATTATGTGCACACATTCAACTTTGTAACAGGAATATTTTTCAGGTTGTGGATATCAGCATTCAAAAATCAAGGTTTGCCAGTATCATTTTGTTCTTCATGTATGCATGGGTAATAATTTGTCTTTAGCACGTGATCTTTCCTGAATGGTGGGAATCATCTTCAAATGGTTTGAATCTTCAAATTATTTATGGGAATATTTCCTGCAACAAAATGCATTTAACAACAGCATTGGGCACTTGGGCCAGGAGAGCTACGAGGTCTTGAAGTAAGAGTGCACTGAATGCATTTTATCAGGTGAGATTAGGCATAGGTCTAAATGAGTACATCCTGTGCTCCACTTAAAGTAAATGGAGGGGAACAGATGCCCTTAGGGTGCAAATCATCCTTCCCCAAAAATAGATGTTTGTAATAGCACTCCAAAAATTCCTGTATCTCTCTTCAAAAAGAAAACCCTTGATTGACAAGTTCAAATGTAAATGTGTGGATTGTACGCTTTTTAGTCAGGTGAGTGATATTGCAAATGACAACTGCAGGCCTGTGTCAGTGGACAAGGAAAAAAATGTTTTGAATTCTGGGGTCATTCACATCCCTCCCAAATCAATGGCATAACATAAAAATGCAAGGACCTTTTCACTCTCATTGTCTTTGGATTAGGCCTTCTTTAGAAATGAGTCAGGTAGTCTTGAGTCAGCTCTGATCCTTACGTTATTACAACATGATAATACAGCTTTTAGATGTAAAGCCTATGAAAGTTTTCATATAAAGACTGTGCAGCTAAGCCACTTGCTGGAAGTTAAAGATGCAATCTTTGGTAGAGCAATACAAAAATAAGCATCATACTGCAAATTATTAACAAAAAAAAATGGGGTAAATTTTGACAGAGGTAGATTTTTGCAATAATGATTATTAAAAATATGTCTTCTAGAGCTGACGCTACCATATGTACTGAAAAGAGATTTTTTTCTTCTTTGTAAGAACTAAAAGCATCTCTGAAGTTCAACAAAAATAATTGAAAGTCTAAATTAAACTGCAGAGCTAGAAATAGTCATAAACAACTGCATTTTAATAGTAAATTTAAATTACGCTGGGACATATCATAAATGTGTTTGGCCAAAAATAGATTGAAAAATTTGTTGCTAAAAAAAGGCAAAATATTAGTCAAAACAAAAAGTAAAAAGACCTACAGTAGCAGACTAGAGAACGTGATCTGGAGGGAAAAATGGGAGGGATATCATCTAGGTCATAATATTAATCTAGATAATGGAGAATTTAAAAAGTTAAAAGAGGAACCTTGAATGTGATCTATACTTAATTCAAAACCATTGAAGCAAGTGAAGTGTATGGGTAATGTAGCAGTAATGATGCCTGGAATGTGCAAAGACACTAATTGCAGTATTCTTTGCTAATTAAAGAACCTGTAATTATAGCACAAGGATCTTGTTACAGCACTAAGACAATGTCATGTAAAATACTTCTTCAATGCACACAAAGTTGGAGCTTCATTTCCACATGCACCAATCATGGATGTCAGGCCCTTTACTAATTAAATGAACAGACATATAAGCTGGTGATCAAATGAATTTGTACAGAGGAAGACAGGAACAGATTTTGTTGCTTCTCCATTCCGTTGTGGTAACTATGCCATTTGAGCTGAAAGAGCAACCCTATGGGCTCCGACTCACAGATACATGCCTGCAGTTTTTTTCCCTTTCTATGTATAACACACATTTGTATCAGAATTGCTGTAGAAAAAGGGTCAGGAACTTGTACAAGACCTTGCAAATTTTCATACATTTTTCTCACTGTTTCCTTCCCAAGTCCCTTTTTCTTCACATAGTGGTCCATGTCTCTCTTGTCACTTTCAACTGCTTACTTCTATGTTGCTGGAATTAAATCAGCATAATGTACTTTTGTTATTCATTGCTAACATCAGCAGAATCATCCAGAAAACTAAGTTTGGGAAAAAAAGTTTTCATTCTTATTTTAACATGAGGCTCTGTGTTTAGACCAGTAAATTGAATCTATATGATTGACATGGGATATGCTCAGATCCCTTATAATTAGTTGATGCAGGTCAGGTGACATAAAGGTCACTGGTGGGACACAGCATTAATGTTGTTCTCTTCTTTGGACTGACAAACAATTATCTCCATGCTGGGATTTAATTGGATTGATATCTAGTGTTCCAGCACTGACAGCTGCCCCCAGGATGAATATTTTTTGATATATGTAATTACATGCCATCATGAGATTGTTGGTGATTAATATCAGCCCTTCAGAACTGTCATCCAGAAAAGGAAATAAAGGCAGAGACTGGTGTTCAGGCCTGAAAAGATAATGATGACCCTGGAGCCTTCAATGTGGCTTTTTGATAAAAGTGTTGTTTCTTGAACTACCTCAGGGCAATGGTGTTGTAGATTTAAAAGAAGCCTGTTATTCAGAGTTTGATTAGGCCTCCATTTGTTATATTAGTAACACCAGTAGGAAACGCCTAACTTCTTTTGAAAAAGGTGTCAGAGGAACTAAAGAGAAGTAAATGAGAACTTAATTGGACACGAGAGGCACTTACAAGCTTAGCAATGAGAGAAAGATAATCGTATCCAGCAAGAGAAATGCCTCATGTCTCCCGAGTTTGTGTGAGATAGATTATAGCAATGGTGGGTATCATTAACTAATGATGTGCAACCACAGTGCAGTGAGCAGTTGATTACCCTGGTCAGAAATTTAATCTGTGTCACAGATCAATCAATGTCAATCTTTTAAAGGTATCAATCTAGGGACTTAATTTTAGAAAAATCTCAGTGATCGCCCTGGACATGCTATCCTGGGCAACATTTGCCCACATGATCATTACAGGTCAGGCTTGTTTGGTTTGTACTTCTGTTGGCCTGAGAAGAACACAGTTTGTCTTTTGCTTTGGTATCTGGCACTTACTGAGTGCAAGTTCTCACTTTGCTGTCACTGGAAAGAGAGGATATGTCCCCATAAACTGATGTGTGCACAACTTCCAGGAGATGCCCTCTCCTCCCATACCATCCTCATTTTTCTTTTCTGTGTGAGACAACCTTGACAGCAGATCCCTACCGTATTTTTTGCACATTCAGGAAAACATATTTAGCTGTATGGATTAAATTTACTACTGGCATTGCTATTTTTGCCTCCTCCAGAGAAAAGGTTGAAGTATTCTGGGAATCAGATTTGGTCTTCCAGTTTCCAAACAGACATAGAGTGTTAAAGTCTTTTATTGTCATGTTCCACATTTCCACTTTAGTTCTTTGAGACTGTGTTAATGCAACTGATCATTCTTTCTTTTCATAATAATCTAAACATATGGAACTACCTGTGTTCTTCACTGTATTCTCTAACCTTTCCATTTATTCTCAAGTCTCTTCTCTTGATTGTCTCTGTTTTTCAATATTTTTCAGCTGTTGATTGAAGACTGGAAACAGGAATTCTAGAAGCATTCTTGCTAATAGAAGCAGAGGTAGTATCATGTCTCTCTTTCTTATCAATTGGCCCTTCTTTTTAAATCCAAAGTTTATATTAACCCATTTGATTACTGGAAGTTCATGTTTATTTGACGATGTGAAATGATCCTTAATTCTTTTTTAGAATTAGTTTTCTCAAGTACAAATTTATTATCCTGTAGCAATAGCTAATAACCATATAACAAGTGACTTTACATTTGGCTGTATTAAAATGTGTTTGCTTACCTACTGATGCAAGTATCTCTGCAGAAGTGACCTGTCTCTTCACTATTTACTATTTTGCTGAAATCTCTGCTATCAGATTTCAAAATCTAGTCTGAATCATCATAGTCTTATAGACTTAGATCATTGACCTAGGTCACTGATAATGGTATGATGTATGGGCAAGAACTGGTACATTTGGAACCAAGTGAAATATGCACCCACTATGGATGAGTCCTCTTTCACACTCATGAAACCTGAAGCGTAATCATTTTTCTATTTTTTTATTTGTATTTTAACAGTATGTTACAAAGTTAAACGTCTAACTGCAGTCTGTTGCTGTGCTGCCATTTCATTCATCAGCCAAACTTTTCCATCTTTTTAGTCAAAATACTAAGTTAGCTTGCTGACCTTTTTTCAGTGTTGATTGATGTTAATTATTTTACCTTTCTTTATTCTTTATTAATTGAACCTCTTGTCAGCTGCTCCATTATTTTGTCCAGGATCAGTATTAGGCTAGCAAGACTATAATTACCCGAGTCCTTTATCCTGTTTTTAAATGTTGGTACCTGCAATTCTTTCTAGTCTACAACTCCATCCCCATGTTAAGAAAAAGATCTATCGTCTCCTATTCTTTTTTGTCATTATTTGATACACCATATAAGAAAGGCAGTGAAAATCACATCATTACTGGTATAGGTGGACAAAGGTACATTGAAAAAAGATTTTTTTTAATTAGAGTAAGCCCTGTACCTTTTATAAAAATGAAACAAAAAAACTGTGTACGTTCCATGCTACCAGTTTCTGTTACATCAAGTGGGATCAGGAAGAAGACAGCAAATTTTTGTAAACACTCAAGAAATTTCAAGATTTCTGTTATGCTAAGGTGTCCAGTGGATCACTGTACAACACATACAGTGAACAAACAACAACTGAAGAGTTAGGTGATGAAAACCACTCACAAACAATTAGACTGAATTATGGTCCAATTAAATGTTTGAACTCTTACAAATCACAAATACATTTAAAATTGACAAATGCCATTTGTACACCCTTTTCAAATAAAAAAAAAACCAAAACCAAATTTTTTCAAAAAAAATTATGAGCTGTTTGCCCAACACTAATCAAACTCTCCATGAGTAAACTCATTTATGTTAGTCAGTAAGCACTCTGAGCCAAGCAAGCTGATAGAAATATGCCTCATTGATTGTACTTTAATTAATCATCATTGTGTGACACAACCCTATTGGCGTAACATAACAGCTGGTGCTATCTGTCTTCTTGAGCTTCTTGAAGGTACCAGTCTTCATTGGAATGGCAGGATTAAGTTTTGTCTCCTTTTAGGATTGGAGCTGAACAGCTATTGGTATGATCTAAGTCTCTGAAATACATGAAGTACCTCAGGCTGATGATAGTATTGAGGGTATAACCTGACATGCTATAGAGAGGAAATTATTTTCAGTGCTATATAACTTACTTTTATTTCTTTATGTATAAGAAGCCAAGGACAGTCACATTTTCAATGTGTTTAAAAAATTTACTGTACACTATAAATCCTTGGAATTAGCATACCTAAATCATGTAACAGATGTCCTGGAAATTTTTCAGATGTCATTTAACCTTCAGCAGGTCTATTCAGCATTCCGTTGTCCACAGTATTAAAGGAAGAGATCTAATATTCTATGATAAAAATAGACAAAACTTAAAAGACAAACTGTTTTACTACCATTTGAAACCATAGTGTGGTTCAGAGTCTTACTTCTAAGGAAAAGATGGCCCTTCAAATTTAAAATTAGTTAGCATCTTTATTTTAACTTTTTGTTATCTTTTTTATTTGCTTTTTAGAATGAAACAGGCACAGCAAATACAGGAATTATAATCTGCAGTTAACAATCTCATTATTTATTAATTATACTTGTGAAGATATTCAGTATAATATATACATAGTGGCCAAGAAATTTGGCTGCACAATAATTTATTTATGGAGTCAGCATAGCTGGCCCATAAGTATGCAGTATTAAGGTTTCCATTCTTAATACCACATTACTAGAAAAACACATCACTATGTAAACGACACCGTGTGCAATTAGTTTGACTGTAATCCATAGGTTTCTTACACTATATCTATATCACAGCCGTAGACTAACTGCAGAATGAGATGTGTAAGTAGAGAAGCGTGAGGACAGAAATGCAGTGAAGAGACATCAGCTTTGCCTCTCCTGCCCAAAAGTACTTGTAGCAAGAGTTGTGCTATGCTGTGCCTGACTGTATGGAGGAGAAGCATTTAATGCTTCAGGCACAAGATAAAAAATAGCAAGGCAGCTTTCTTGCGGTCTGGCCTGGACTGTAAGTGCATACAGGACTGTATGAGCGGCTGTGGCGGACCTCGTTACTGCACTGCGGGAAAAGTATCTGGAGTATACCTTTGTCTTCAGCTTGCTGTTAATTTTAATATGCAACCAATTTTTTTCCTTTCCACCCAGATTTACCTCAAGATATATGTAACCACTGCCAAGGAAATCAATGGGAACTGTACTTTTATAGTTGGAGGCAAGACAGAAGCCCCGTCTTTTACTTGTAGTTGAAGAAGTTTCAAGGTTTCTGAGATTGCGCATATATGTGCAGCTTAGCCCCCAGAAGTTATTTGAAGTAAGGTTTGGTTTGTATGAGTAAGGCAAGAAGTCAGAGAATCACATTACTTTCCAGAAAATGCAGACATTCAAACAGATCTCCCCAGTTTGCACCATCAAAGAACCTGGCCTAATAGTAATGACATCTCTGTGCATAAGGTACCTGGTTTTCCTTGAATAACTACAGTGAGACAAGATGTTCTCATCCATTTTTAGATATTGGAAAAAAATAAATCCCTCAAGGGGAAAAGAAAGAGCTGTGTACTCAAGTTGTGTAATTATACATAATCACTTTGACTCCAAGTTAGGTGCCTTGATTCACACTGGCTCAAGACCTAGCCACTAATTTTTATGTTAACTTGTCTAACACAGACCCTGAAGACTTTGTAGCATTTGCCAGTATTTCAAGGTGTTTTCATGAATTTTAATGCTTATTAAAATCAGGTATTAATAAAAATAGCTAGAGCTAGCTACACTATGGGAGGTAGCTTTGATATTTTTAATCCACAATTCTACTAATTTACAACAGTCACCTCAAGTTACCTCTTCTTAGTCAATGTTTTGCATATTCTTGACAATATAATGACATTTGCCTTGACAATGCATATCTGAGGCTTTCTGTCATCTTTATAGTGTACACTTTCCACTCACTGCTCACTTATTTCTCATAATTTTCTTTCACAGTATGTGTGCAAGAGGGAAGTATGAACTCTTAACACTGGTAAAACATATATCTTTAGTAACTAGTATAAAGTATGATGTAAAAAAAATCTCTATATATACCAGTGCAACAAGCCTTATTGGCTGTACGTGGCAAGGTGTTGGTACAGGGAGGGTCTCTGTGAGAAAAGGTCAGGTGCTGCCTGCTCGACCCGTGAGCTTTTTAATTTCATTTTCTCCCCCATCCTGTTGAAGAGGGAGAGTGAGGCTGGGTGGGTGTATGGCAGCTGCTCAAAGTTAACCACACAAGTTAAGTTATGTAGCAGATGAAAAGCTGTTTAATTTTTCTGGGAATACCCGTTATGTAATGCTTCAGTACTCATTCAGAAAGAGAGCACCTCCTCTTCACTCGCAAAAATGAAAGCATGACCCCAACAAAGAAAATAACGCTAATGTCACAATCCTGGTAGACAGGACGGGAAGACACTGACTCAAGAATTAAGAGGTCTTTATTTTGATTTGGATTAGGCAAAGGCTAGCTTTGAGTTTGAATTTTCTCATCAGATGATGTCCAATACAGAATCAAATGCCCCCATTTCTTCTTCAGTTTTATATCTTAGTCTGTAAATACTGACCCCAAGGCTAGTTCATCAAAGCTGATTTCCTTTTCAAATGATCTCACGATAATCAACAAAATCAGCTATTGTGCCCAGCTTTCCTTAAACATAATTCATTTTCCAAATCTTCCTGATCTGTGTTTCCTAAACTGAAATATTTCTATTCCCAGTACCTGAAACTGTTCAAAATTTGCTCTTCTCAGTTCTTGATTACTGGTATTTCAAGCCAGAGACCATATTCTCAAAACACATCACCCTAGCATATGTATTTGCAACAATATATAGAAGTTTAATTTACAGGTAGGCTGGACTTACAGGTTAAGAACTTTAATTCATTCACATCAAGGTAATGTCACTGACTTCAGTGCAAACATTTTAATACCCCAGATCATTTCTCTTAGATCTGATCCTGAAGTTGTCCACAACTGCAAGAGTAACACACTGGTGAATTACAAGGTGTCCACTGCTTTTCAGTTGTCATTGGAGAGGGAAGAAAACTACCCAATTCAGGAACTGGTTTTGCTTAAATATCATCTAGTTCTAGTTCTTCGGGACAATATACAGGTACACACCCACAGTTTCATTACGTCTTGCCTCCTTGGTTGCCTGTGAGCAAAGTGTATGCCTTGAAAAAGCTTCAATCATCAATATTAGTAGTTTTTGTACTTGTACCTGTACCTAACTTCAACAGTAATACCTTTTGGGCTGAGATTGTCTCCTCTTCCATGGACTATGGAAGGTTAAAAGTTTTTTTTTCCCTGAAACAAATTGATTGAGAAATGCAAGTAAATAGGAGAATATGAATGAAGTAAGAATGACAACACAGATTTTTTGTGGATTTCACTGTGATCAATCACATTTTCAAAATATTTCTCAGTACATCTACCTGGAAAGAGAGCATAAATGCTGCACTGTCCAGACGCCTGGTGAAGCTGATTTAATGACTACAGCACTCAAACATCCCAATTAAAGGTGATCTCAAAATATAGAATGTTCATCTAACAAAAATCTTCTGTTGTTAACAGAAGGCAGCACTGAAAATAAAAATAGTTTGATTGTTCTCTAGCTTTAGTTAGGCTGTAAATTTTGTGCCTGAAGATGTTTATTACTTGCCAGATTAACTTGACTGTAAGAAAAGAGCTGGTTTGTCTTTGGCAAAGGAAATAAAGGTAAACTTTGAAAAGATTATGGAGCTGCAAGGTGCAGTGTATTGGGTATTTTGTCTAAGACTGTGAAGAAATTCATGACTATCTCTCATAAAGCATTCCAGAAGAATTAACGTGTAGTTTATGATTGCAAATATACATGAAAATAGGAAATAAAAATAGCACTGACATTTCAAGCATGAGTTCTACTTCAGAGAGAAGCTGGAAAATAAAAAAAAAGAAAATAGTCAGAATTTGTATATATTTATTTTTCAGCTGGTATATTTTTACAATAAAAATATGGCAGCTATAATTATACTTAGTTCTTATAGGATGAGATCCAGATTTTGTCTGAGCTACTGTAAAGGTGGTATGACCCTTTGCAACAGACAGAAGTTTGTTAATCATGAGTCAAAAGCTGGATGACATCCCAAAGGAACTAAGAACCCATGTAAACTTTCAAGTGTAAACTGCAATATTTCAATCTTAGCATTGCTAAAGAGAGGAAAAAACCCAAATCAACAATTACCAGTATGTCTGTAATTAAAACCAGCAAGTACTTAAATGAATTTTATCTCGAGAGAGGATAACCAAAGAATAAAAATAAATCAATAACACATAAATAAAACATAAAAAAAGGAAAAAGTATCTCTGTGGCTTAGTGAAGACATTGAATGTATTTATCTTAATCTCATGTAGGGCCAGTGAACTTGAATAAAACAGCACGCTAAAACACTTACTGATTTCATCTGTCATTGGATTAAATTTGAATATTCTCCTTCAGTAGGTTCTTGTTAATGTACAAATAAGGCAAATTTATTTTTCTGTTTCTTTTTTGTTGCTTTGCTTTTATTTGCCTCCATTATCCACATTCAAAACCCACAACTTCTTGGCTTACCTAGAAGTCCCTGTCTTGAAGCCAGGTTACTGATGAATTCAAACACTTTTTCCTATTTGTTTATTGCTCCATCTGCCATTCACAGGGTCATGCAAGGCTGAGATGGAAACTACCTCTTAGATCATCCAGTCCATCTGGAAGTCCTTCAGGCTTCCTGCAAGATGATTATGTCTTCATACTTCTTTTTGGAGTATAAGGGTCTACCACTTAGTGACTTTTCTCATCAAGACTTCTAGGAAGGCAAAGAAATTGTGATGATTTTGAATGGAATAAATATACAAATAATGAAAGGTTATGAAAATACTTCACATTGAAGCCTTCATCCAGGCGTCAGAAAACAACAGAATTATGGCATAAAATACAGATAAAATTATGAACAACCCAAAAATTCATTCCTAGCCTTTCTTCACCAATAATAATGAAATGCATGTTTGCTGTTTCTCTTCATATTTTGTGTTTACTAGGACAGACTGCTAAAAGCAAGCAAATTGAAATAATAGTGGAAAGTGAAGTTTCCATTTTAAATCTGAATTGAGGTTTTATATTAGATACTTGGTTCCTAGAAGCTTGTTAATCAAAATAGAGGATACTAAAATCTATTACTATCTGCCTCCAGTAAACTCATCAATGTAGGTGAAATGGAGTGTCAGTGATTTCAAATTTAGATCCTCTAGATTTCAAATTTAGACCTCAGAAATGAGAATGTATTCTGCCTGTTCATTTCAGTGTTCAGACTGCTGACCAGCTGAAGAAGATCAAACTGTTCCTCAGGTAGCTTACTAGCTAGTGAGCTGAGATAGCCAAGTCCCACTATCATGAATCTGACAACCATAAAATAGGTTAAAGCCATGAGATATTCAATATAATATGATTGGGGTAGTTTTTACTTGTTTTTTGCTTTTTTTAGGGCTATAAATTTTTATTTTCTGCCTCCACAGCTGGAAAAAAATCTGCAGTTAAAAGCACATGAATTCAAAAGCCTCTTGTGTTTGTATGCCTCTGTCTACTATCACAGACTTTAACAACACTACATCTAAAATACAAGGATTATTTCTAATACTCTGACGATAAAATGGTAAAATCTGAGCTACAGTCATGGGAATGATTTAGTGGTGGAAAGGAGGGAAAAAAACATAAGAAAATTGTAGCTTCTAGATATCAACAACATTCCTGTTTGTTAAAGAAGGTTGAGTGTACGTAAAGATACACTGAGCAGCAAAGCCTGCAGGAGCAGCGAGTTAGCTCTGATCAATCCAGCTCTGGAACAAGAAGTAATACATTTGTGTTAGTGTGGTGCCAAAGACAAACTAATTATCCCTGCTGAAGGGAAAGATTTATTAGCTCAAGCAGAGCAATCTTTCTGTGATTATACTGGTTTTAGGACAGCAGAACATAAGAATGGCTGTATTTGGCCCTAGCAAACCCTACTTAGCTCAGCACCCTGCCTCCAACAGAGGCCAATAGTGGGTGTCCAGTAACAATATAAGAATTGGAAACCATGTCATGTCCCTAACATGTGCTCCTAGACACCAGCTAACTGTGGCTCAGGGGCTTTGTGAGCCATGGGTTGTACCTTCGTGTTCCAGATCCCAAATTGTACCTAGCCATGAGCACAGCCATACATCCAAGAGATAAGCTGAGGATCTCCTCACCAAAACAAGTGCCCGACACATACATGTCTGCAATGTCTCAGCTGCAATCAAACAGGAAACACGAAGCTCATTTAAAATGCTTACTAAATTCACAAATTATCATAGCTAAATTTTGCTAAATGTAAACAGTGCTCCAAAAATTATCCTTAAATTAAAATGTCTGTGTAAAACATGGCTTGACTTAGAAGAAACTATTTAGATTAATAGGCGATACCGAAAAAGCTTGTTTGTGTTTCAAATTGTACAATATATATTAATCAGAGGTGACTGTTTTCTGAATTACCACAAGCACAATTCCATGTGAATTAGTTCAATTAAAAGGAATTAATCAGCTGGTTGTTCCTTTTTTTTCTTTTTTCCCCTTCTTTTTTTTCGAGCCAAAATTAGACACTGGCCTCCTTGCTTGGGGTCAAAATGCATTAGTGGCACTGCCATAAAACTCTCTGACACTAAAATGAAAGCATGAATCTGGCTGTCTTTGACCTCTGTGATACTTTGGGTAGCTAACAGGCAGAAACACTAACAACAGAGGATGACAAAAGCAGACTAGGTATAAATTTTGTATTGACCGTAAGAAAAAGTAAGTACAGTTTAATGCTAAATAAACATATTTACTAAGCATTTATAAGGACCAATAGGATAGCTACCCTCAAGTGTTATCTCCAGGATAGACTGCTAATCCCCATAGCTAAATTGGCCAGGGTATTTGGAAACGTACATCTACTAGAGAAACAGTCACAAAGTATATCTATACTAGTAAATAAAATATGGCTCAAGGAATGACCAATAATTGTGCAGACTGTTCAGTTCTCAGTTTACAACCTATTTATGGCCAGTAGACACTAGCAGGCAATATTTGCAAATGATGTGAGTGGAAGCAAATACTAAAACCTGTTCATAATAGGCAATTTGTATTTTGGGGGGAGGAGGGCAGATTGAAGCATGTGGATATGAATTGTTCCATCCCTTTTGGCCCCTGGATTGAAAAACAGGCCCTGACCAGTTTTATTAGTACCACAGTTGCAGACAGTTCTGGAATTTTTGTTTGTTTGCTTTCTCTTGTTTTTTGTTTTCTGCCAAATTTTTGCACCACTTGTTCAAATAACTCTGTAAGCACAACTATGCCTAAAAAAGGCTTTTCTGGCACAGAAGTCAACTGGTGATGTGACTTTGTCATGCTCTGAAATGGCAGATTTTGCTAGCAGAACTTTTTTAATATAGATGTGGCAATTAGTGTTCTGATTAGGTTCTGGCAGCTACTGATACAGTACAGTGAACACTTCTAAAGAGTTTGTAGACCAGCTAAAGGGCTATTATGCTATTGTTGTATACAGCAATTACACTACAAAATACTGACACAGTCCTTCTCCAGACAGACAACTGTAAATTGTCATAGTTTATTGTGTGCTCATACAAAGTCAACAACTATAGAATCATAATTAAATTTGGCAACCTGGAAATTCTGGAGAATCAAGGATCTCTGGAAAAAAGAGGATGGTTTATACTCCGTGGAATTTTATTGCAGGACAATCTCTCATGTTGGAAAATGTGAAGATCATTATCGTGTAGCTGTTCTCTGCTTTTTTTCCTGGAGAGGAAATATCCAAAACAAAATGCCACCATTTCAGATGCAATTGTGTCTCTGTCAGAGGCAGCTGTCTTTAAAAAAAGCAAAGCAAAACTCCACAATTATGTAGCTGAACATATAACTGATGGAATAATTCCCTCTGCGAAGAATCTTAGTCTTGATGAAATTCAGTATAAGTTTTTTTTATAGACATTAAAACTTTTTTATGAGCTAAACTTGGGTCTTAGTCATTTGTCATAAACCTAGAACAAAAAAAAAATTAAAATATGTGAAGGTGTTGGGAAATGGTAAAATTGAGGCTAAATTTTTAAGAAAATTGATTCTTTCTAGTAATGAGCAATGCGAAGCATGAAATGTATAAGCATGTTTTTTCAGTCCACTTGAAAGAGAAATGCCTTTATTTCACATGAGATTTGTACAGATTTGGGTTTTGCAACCCAACTTATATCTGTGCAGATGAACTCAGGTGAGCATCTGAATCTTTGATTACATGATCCACGGCTCATCCATCTTCTGACAAGATTGTTGCCTCCCGAACAGACTGCAGATTACCTGAGTTTGTCTGGCAAGACCTAAATCATGTAGCAGCTTGCTGAGGCATCAGGGGTGCTGAGATGCACACAGATTTAAGTGTCAAGCAGACATATCTAACCACCTATTTCCATTCTTAATATCTGTGTGGACAATGTGAGTGGTCTTGAGGAGGTCGCAGTGGTGGGCCTCAACGTGCAGCATAGAGATACAGGATGATGATATCTACAGGGTTTGCTCTGCTGTATCAAAGATAAGCTATCATTATTCTTAATTAACTCTCCAGTGAAGATAAAGACATTTGGAGACTTCCAGGGTGCAAGGTGACTTAGACATATGCCAAAAAAAAGGGCCACAGCATTAAAACCATGGGATGTGTATTTGACCAAAGAAGGAAGGAGTGGTGACAGCTGAATTTAGTTAGGACAGACTCGGTCGAACATAATTTCTGAATATTCAGACAGAAAATTAATCTTGTACTCTTATTCCTCGTCTTGTCCATTTATCTAATACAGTTAAGAATTTAATCTCATTTATACAGTAGTCCTGTACCAGATCAGGCTATTTAAATGATTTTAGCACAATTTTCTCATGTATTGTAGTCATACACCTAATTTCTGACTTTCTAATATAGTGAGTACAGAAAAGAGATCTGTAGTTTGCTCACAATAGGTCTACCAGCAAGGGGAACTGATCCTATGTTTTCTATATCCAGTACAGGTTCTTTCTGATGGGCATGGAAATTTCAAAAAATATTCCAGTATTTTCTATATAAAATATGACAAGTGCTAATAAGCTTGTCTGTTGACAACATTTTAGATTACTTAGAAGTAGGTTTTATTTCGAGAATACACCAAACCGACGATTTGCTGGGAAAAGGATTTGTACTAACAGATGGTGGGATGGTTTTTGTCGCTTTCTCCTGTCCTTTCAAGCTCCATATTGAGCATGGCAGACATTTCAAGGCCAAAACCCCAAAGGTTTCACAAGCTTATATGAAACAATAGCATGAAATAGAATTAAGTAGGACCCAAATCTGCTGTCACTGGCCTAACTCCCCCTGACTAAGCAGAGCCCTGACCTGGAAGGTGGCCAGTGAAACAGCAGCAGTATAAATAAATTCCTGTATCAAGTAACGTTAGTTTTCTGTGAACATCTTGTGGAGTTTTCAGAGCAGATTTGGGCAGGTGTTGCTTCCCCATTAACTTCTGGGCTGAATTCCACAGCAAAATAATTGCAAGAGCAATTTCCTCCCTCCCCACACTGCCACTGCATTTGGCCTAATACCGAGCATGGGAGTTGCACCTGCCTTGTCCAGACTTAAACCTGGCCTTGGCCTTGCTGTGGGTTTTGTACCACCTGCATCTGCATGGACTCCTTTTAGCATCAGTGTGGCTGTACCAGGGCTGCCTGCATCTGCAAGGCTTTTGGAAATGCCTTCCTTAGCCCTGGGGAACACCACTGAAGTTAAGAGGTTATATCAGGGGTGGATTTGCTTTCCTCCTCTCCCCACACCTCCCCCCGCCTGGAATAGTGGTGTCAGAAAAAGACTGGTTTTCATCTAACTATTGTATATTTGTGCTTTCTGCCAGTCTTACACAGTATTGTCTTTCCATATTTAAAGATGTAATCTATTTCATTTTCTAAATCTCTCCTTGTGTAGAGTATGTAACAATAGATAAATTCTTTGGTTTTGCCTAATCTGAATTGGATCTGTCACATCTAGAGAGCCACAGTTTACTGGATTTTTGAAGAGCGTATTTTTGGTTTTGGAGATGCATAAAGTAATAGAAAAGTGGCTGCGAACAGCAAACGGCAAAGTGCCTGGTCTGTTTAAGACAGACCAACTGCATAGAAATTGCCCTGGAAAAACACAGCCAAGAAGTTCACAATTCGGTGAAGCTAGGGAATATAAAAGCTCTTAACACTGTATAATGCAGTGGAAAGCAATCAGTCTTTGTCAATACAGAAACATGTATTTAGGTAACCAGCATATTCAAAGGAAGGCGTTTCTTTGCTCCTTTTTCATTTAAAGAAGAAACATCTAACTAGGAATTCTTTAATAATCACCTTCTTGCCAAATAGCATACCTTAACCAGAAATAAAGCTGGTAGAAAAGAGAAGAGTAGTGAGGAGACTTATATAAGTGAATATAAGATGGGGGAAAAAAAAGAATTAAATTCATTGGGAGATGTGTATGAAGCATGCTATAGAAACAGGGTTTCACACAGTCCTTTGACAGCCATTGTTTCCTCTAGATATTTTTATTTTTTTCTCTGTACATGTCTGTACTTTTACTTTCCATCTTTCCTTTCTAGAAATTCTCTTTAAATTTGTAATGATCAGACAACTGTAGCTTAAAACCTGCTATTTTATAATTAATTGTACTTATATTTTTTTATTTTTCTGACTGGTGAATTTTCTTCTGTCATTTTCAGTCCCATGAGGTTTGGTTGCTTTGTTAGTTCTGATTTTGTTTTTTGCCTTTCAGGATTAAAATTTCATGCTGCTTAGTGCTTGCTCTTATCTTAGTAGTCTACAAATTTCCCATGCTGTGGACAGGAAGGCTGTGAAAGAATGGGTGGATAACATTACTTTACAAGAAACATTTCAAAGAACAGTCATGGTGACTCCCTGAGAGCGTGATCCATCCACAGTGCTTTTTTGACAGCAAGAATTTTTCTATAGGTCTCAGTTAGCTTTAGATCACAGCCCAAGTCCATGCAATGATTTCCGAAATAATGAGTAGAGGTGGATGTAAACTATTTACGACAGTTTAACAAGTCACTTCATACATACTGAATGAAAGCAGAGGTCAAATAAAAAAGAAAAGAAAACAAAACAAATCCCGCTATCTGATATTAAGAGTGTTCAGTCCTTCCCGTCTTCAAAATGCCGTGTGCATATTGGCTGATATTTTTCAAAATGCCCACGTGAGATAGCAAAAGAGTGCCCATGTATTTTAGAGGTACAGGTGGCTGAGAGGGAAAATGACTACTGGTTAATCAGTGGCAGAGCTGAGATAAAGAGTCTGAAATACCTAATTCCTGACTTTCCTGGTTACTTTAAACCATAGTGCTTCCGCAAAGTGTTTTTAGCATTCAAATGAAATTACAAAGGAAGCACTTTAGGTACAAACTAGTAATTTTAAGCGAGTAAAATAAAGGGTTTTCTGCATTTGAGAGGGACTGCACACTACACAAAACAGACAATGAGGAGGTCATGTTAATTTGCCAGTTAGAGCTAATGATTTCACTATCTGTAAAAAGAGAAATCCTAAGACCTAATGGGCGAAAAAACTCAGTAGATTAGTGTGAAGAAAAAAGTTTGTGAAGAAGTGGACTTAGTTCTTTCCATCAATTATATAGTGCAATTTACTAACTTGATCCTCTGTGCAGCTTTGCTGTCTTTCAAGGCCTGAGTATGCACACTGCCTATGCAAACTTTTCTTAAAAGTTGTCTGCAAGTAGGTGGTGTTACCTCATCGACAAAAGCTCACTACTTATTTTGAGTCCTTGGATTTTTCCAGTGGGGCTGATCATATTTATAACTGCTCATTTATCATTTGACAAATTGTTTCCTAGGTTACTTTAGAAAGACAAATACTTGCTAGTCATGAAAAGGCCCATCAAGCTTGAAGTGCAAGAATTTCTCAAAACTTTAGGGGATACTGTCTTATTAGATCCATCAAAAATTACGACCATGTGGCAAAAAATGTAAAGTTCTTTCAGTCTTTAAGATACCTTTGGGAACTCTTGAAAGAAAGACCAAACTGCATTCTGTGCTGGAGTTCAAGGCTAAGTTTGCAGATCTGAGTACATGAAGACAGTTGAATGACAGCTTCTTGCATGACAAAACACTTCTCCCCTGTTGTCTGATTGCCTGAGCTTGCACTTGGCTTTAAGCAAGTAGAGTCAGGCAGGAGACTGCAAAAAGACAGTGTCAATACAAGGAATTAAGATGAGATGTTGTCAAAGAGCATCAGCATTGATTGTGGACCTGAACATGGAAAGATAAATATTTTGCGTACATAGGACCATCTATTTATATACTCCCAGCAGTTAACTTGGACATAGTCAATTCTGTTCCATAGAAAATACTGGAAAATCTTACAGACTTAAGCAAGGTACGGTCTTTTCTCTATTAAATTTGTAAAGCATCCTAGACCAGAGACGGTGATGTATTGAGTCAAATGAGAAACTGATCTGTTGTAAACTAACCCCATCCCTTATACCCCAAAAGCAATTCATTTTCAGGATCCATCTCCAGCTTTTCCTCAAGCTCTACAGTTTTTCTTACTGGCACAAAAGTAGGGTGGAATGGTGTGAAAGAGCATCTAAGAAGTGAGTATATAGGTAGAAGTACAGGTTGGAGAGCATCCCTTCGACACCTCCTGGTACTTAGACAAGCTTAAAGTGATTGTGGAATCACAACTTTAGACTCCCCACATAACATTTAAACATGTACTGTGTTGTTTCTAGGATGACTGTCAAGAAGTGTTATCATATTTACTGGTATCTGTACAGCAACATAGGATGTATGGATGAACCCTACTTCCAAAAGCTTGCAGCATTTGCAAATGTTGGGGAAAACCTTTAGTAAGGAACAGAGGACTGCAAATATTACTAAGGCAAGCAGTCTTGATTTTTTCATTCAGTTTAAAAAGGAAAATGACAAAGTTCTTTCACAAAATTCTAGGTTTGGTTTATCCTTTTACTGAATAGCTAACTGTCAGCAAATGATAAACGTCTAATGATTTCATTTACTAATTTGGTTTGCATTTTGAAAATAGGCTTAATAAAGTTGGCTTTAAAAACAGAAGAAAAATAAAATGTCTGTGAAAAGTGAGGGGTTTCTGTGAAAGATTTTGTTGCATAAAAAGAGAAGCTATTGCTTATAGAGTTTAACCAATCAATAAATAAACGGTAAATAACCACGTGATAACAAATTTAACTGAAATAAAGTTAGTGAGAACTAATAAAAAGATATTTTATGAAGCAAGTAGAAGAAAATTTTTAAATTATGTTTCTGAAGAATTGAGAAATAGTGATACTGAATTCTGTCTGCCAACCTTTCCCTTGGTGACTCCTTAAAAGTTGTATTTTCAGAATTGCAACTCCTGCAGCTGAACTTCTGAAAAAATTGTTATTGTATTTAGGGCTGCCACAGCAGCACTTTGTGTTGAGCAGATTGCTCAGGAAAATACTGAGACAGAAGCAATATTTAGACCCTGACTTGGAAGTTACTGAGCGTTGGGACATGGGAAAAAAAAAACCAAGAAAGGCATAAGCATATAACTATTCAGACTGTTGTCCCTCTAATCCATCATCCTGTTTCCAATGGTGGGAAAACCCAAAGCCTTCTGAAAGAGGTGTAAGAAATTTTTACACCGCCAAAGACAGAATAACACACTTCCTGGGAAAGTTTTATGTTAACTATTCTCAGTAGTTGCCTCTTCCTCTGAAACCAATGTGTCATTGCATTCAGAAAGTTTGATTATTTGTTTTAAACTTAGTGCAGCAACATCTGCTGTGACATTGGATAGTCTCATAGAATGTCAGAGGTGCCCAGGCCTGCCAGGGTGGAGTTTGGTTATTGAGAGTATGATGATCTGGACGAGGGGATCGAGTGCATGCTCGGTAAGTTTGCAGACGACACCAAGTTGGGTGGGAGAGTTGATCTGCTCAGTGGTAGGAAAACTCTACAGAGGGATCTGGACAGACTAGATCGATGGGGCAAGACTAACTGTACGAGTTTCAATAAGGCCAAATGCTGCGTTCTGCACTTTGGCCACAAAAAGCCCCGGCAATGCTACAGGCTTGGGGAGGAGCGGCTGGAAAGCTGCTCAGCAGAGAGGGACCTGGGGGTGTTGAGTGACAGCCGGCCAAACATGAGCCAGCAGTGTGCCCAGGTGGCCAAGAAGGCC
>JAVKLA010000053.1:42700753-42745360 GCA_034782735.1 Sagittarius serpentarius | reverse complement strand
AGTGGGGGACTTGTCAGTGCTGGGTTAACGATTGGACTAGATGATCTTACAGGTCTTTTCCAATCTAGGCAATTCTATGATTCTATGATTATTTCCTAAGAAATGTAATGAAGTGCTGGCACAAATAATAAAATAACTGCAGAATTGTTAGCTTTGTGGCTGTCATGGTCAGTTTGAATATTTTAATAACCTCTCTGCAGCTATTTAACAACAGACATGGAATATAAAAGTAGCATTAATGGTGTTAGCCTTTTTTCTTAATCTCAAGAAAGAAGCACAGGGAAAGATTATGAATGACATTATGTTAAAAGATTTTATATCAATTAGAGTTTAAGGATATCATCTGTGTTTCTGTCTTAGTAATACCATGCAGTACTTCCAGCTTGCTTGCAGCTTATGAAGTGTGGGGTTTTTTTAACTTATATAGATCTATGTAATAGGTTGATTGTCAGAAGGCTGATACAACTTTTGAGAATAAGAGAGATTATAAATGAATCACCGTAGAAAAAAAGTGGCAGAGGAAGAGAAGGAAAGGGATGGAAAAAGCATGAAAGTATCTCAGGACAGAACTAAGCAATGAGTGAGTGAATTTCTGTTTTCTAGAAGCCTTAGGCCTCTTCTGTTCACCAAGTACCTTGGAGAAATATTGGTCCAAATTGTTGCTAATCTGCCTTCCTTTTACTGTTAGCATTGATGTCTCCCTTAAGAAATACCAGATGAAGAAGAGGTATGGCTCATATTAGAGTTTATGATCATAAAATTACCATTCCATGATCAGACTCAGATTACCTTGCCAAGTTTGTATGCTGTCCATAAGAAGTGCCTTTGCCCCATTGCCTGACTGAAATACGGATTTTATATACAAATAAATTACAGCAATAGCTATTCATAAAAATGAAGCACATTTTTATTATTGATCTGTTTCTTGGAGGGATGGCAAAAATGATGCTCCATGCTATTTGTTTCTGCAGTTTGCTATGTGATGTAAAATGTCATTTCTGTTTCTCTGTTTCGTTTATTTTAAATTTGCAGAGCTTTAAATCATGTGAACTTTAAATAATTCATTTTAATGTAACATAGAGGACTGCAAAATCAAAGAACTCTAGCATTCTTTTTTCTCTAACTTGACAAATTGTTTTTATCACTTCTTATATAGAAATCATTTTTTTTGAAGAGAAAGACTAGACTAGGTAGGCACTCCTACAAAATATTCAGCAGTTTGCTATAATTATGGTGCTGAGTTCTGAAACAGTGCAGTGAGGCTATAGTGAAATGTTTGTCTGGAAGACAAGGAGTTTCTAGTTGTGGGGAACTCAAAAGGTATATTAGAAGGGTGTACGTTTTTTCCAGTAAGGTTTTGATGTCTTAAAATTCTGACAGTTCAGAACCCCTCAATCTCAAAACCACTTAACCAGTTAAATCAAGCACCCAGCTGATAAATGAGTGCCTGCGGATCCAATAAGTCCTTTTGTCAAACAGATGAATTATCCATGCTTTAAGGTGGGCCAACCAGATCAGACCTCACAACACATATGCATAATCTGTCTCATTTAATGCAGCAGTACGGGGATATTGCGTACTTTGGACAGGGGAGACCAGGGATTCCTTCCCTGTTTGTGCACAAACACTGAAAGAAAGGTTTCCCTTTCTGAGTGATTGTTCTTACTACTATTCTAGAATATTTAAGATGCTTTCTATACCTGACCTCACTCAAGTTCCCTTGTGTAACTCTTCGACTATGGCATTCACAGAGAAATCTGTTTTCAGGATCAAGAGCTTAGTTCTGTGAAATGCACCCTGCTATTATTGCCAAGCACGGTCAGCTTTTATTATCTCAGTGGCAAAATATAGCAGTTGGTATTTAGATGAACCTCTGTGTACTTGAAAAGTCTGATTGCTGATTCAGTTTTGCTGTAACAATATACTTGCACTCTAGAAGAGCTTAAAATACGATACAATTTCATTGGAGATAACAATTCAACGTGTGCTGAAATTAATAAGTGCTTTAGCACTGATTTCATTGGCCACTGGATCAGGCCTTTTGAGTTAGGACTGATGGGTATGAAACGACATTTACCTGTCATCACTTGGACATGTTACTGATTTGACAGATCTCCAGGGAAGGCAGTACAGTGGATAGTCAGCAGTTTCATATAAAACCTGGATTACAGAAAACACTACTGTTTTGCTTTGATTATTGAATTTGCAGTTCCATCATGTGTGTTTATTTGTGTCTGTGTAGCAAATCAGCTGTTGATAAAATAACTACTAAAGCTAGAGAAATGAGAATAAAACAAGTTCCTCACAGAAAGTGCGCATAAGATGCTTAGAAAGCACTGTGGGCTAAGAATGAAGTCGCAGATGAGATATACGTATTTATCATATTAAAAAAAACCACAGATGGAACAAGAGAATACATGCAAATTTCTTTATGAAATTCATATATTTGTTGAAATGTATTTCATAGCGCCACATGTCCCCAAAATGAACAGCTTTCCTACAGGATGACATGGAAATTAGGGTGAACAGCAAGACACTAAAACCAGCAAACGAGAAAAGAAAATACACGTGATCATTAAATCCAAAGACAACCAATAAGAAATCTGGAAGTATCTTCTCCAATCTCTATTTCTCAATATTAAATCTGGAAGTATTGGCCCCAAGAGGATACAGAGATGTTAAACACATGACAAGCAGGACAGAAAATAATATGACATCATTGTAATGCCTTATACAGATTGAGTGGCCCAGCCTCTTCTGAGCTACTACACACACTCCTAGCCACCTTTCCAAAAAAGACTAGAGGGTTAGAAGGCACCTATCACATGCAATGAAAATTATTATGGTCATAGAAACCTTCTCATGAAAAGGAAGTGTAAAATTGACATTAGTTACCTTTGCAAGCAGTTTAGCAACTGGGAACTTAATAAAAATGTTTGTGATTGGGAAACGGTGGTCAAACTCCCAGTTCCATAATACAATAACAAAGAGACAACCAATGAATTTCAAAGGTGGTAGCTTTGGGGTTGATGAAAAAGGAACATTTCACAACAAGGCACCATTAAATGGTAAAACTAATTGCCCTGTGCTGCAGTGAAAGAAAATACTTAGAGATTCAGGAGAGAGCTGCATTTCTGTACTGTTAGCAAACTTATTTAGCACCAAATAGCTCATCCCAAGAAAAAAAACACCACTGGAGGAGAATAACAATCTCATGCTTGGTGTCATGAATCAGTCTTTTACTGATTTTACAGAGCAGGCTGAGACCAGCAGAGGCAGAAGGATTACTCCACAACTGCCTTCTCTGGGGGCTTCATGAAACATCTGGTGCTGCACAAGTGATGTGGTTTACTGGTCTATATACTTATTGGTTCAGATCCAGTTAGATAGTGCTGAGGCTCCAAAAGAGATGAAATAACAATGAAGTCCTGAAGCCAAACATTTCAGAGTGCTCTAGTAAAAGCTGATTTAATGCCATGGAGATGAGATTCCCCAGCACACTTTTTATTTATTGCTTCATCAGCACAGTGGGAAGGATTTGAATGATGACTGTAGCCCATCACTTGAATTCATCTGATGTTTTGCTGTCCAGGTGCCAGAAAGCTTCTTCCTATGGATCCATTCCATCTGCGCTCTTCTTTTGAAACTCCTGATAGTTTCATTGTCAAAATTACCTGTAAATGAAATACTGCTAGAGAGTGTCTCCATTTAGAGAAGATCTTATTGCAAATATTTCAAATTAACAAAGGGGAAGGGAAGTAAAATAAACATTTTTGGAGAGTCTTTCAAAGCAATACATAGAACAGGAACTCACTGTCTGAATATAACCTGTTACTTTTTCTCTTCCTGGTAGTAGTACTATTGATGGGATATTAGTGCACTTGATGAATTTTGCTGTTTAAAAAACTGAAGAATATATTGCATATGCCCCATGATGATTTGTTACACACTTCCATCCTCCAAAATTTGCACACAGGTCTCAGATCCTGGTTTACAGCCTTTCTCTGCTAAGCCTGATCTTCTGGTACTTACTGGTATGGTATTTTAAATTACACTCTGGGATGTCAGAAAGCTTAAATAAAAAAAGAAAAACAGCAAAATAAATAACATGGTGGATGGAGCTTGAACCCTTATCTTACTCCCAAAATTATTAAATAGTCTGTGTCATGATATAGAGTCCTAGTTGTTAGATACTTGCAGAATCTTCTAGAACTTTTTTTATATTGAACTTTTACTCATTTTACCATTCATTTATTCATGTTTTGCCAGATTTATTTGACTATGCACTGAATATAGTGAAGTTTTCCTCTCAGGAGGAATCTACTAACACTGTATTATTTCCCAGTGACACTGTTTCTTCTTGTTGTGATGAACTGCTGCCTTCTGAGACAACAGAGGGAAAACTAGGAACAAAGTATTTTGTTTTTAAAAACTCATTTTTGTTCTTTGTAGTTAGTCAATATTTTTTATTAAATTGTTATTGAAATAAAATTATTTATTGAACTTTCTGTTTGAGCAAATGACTGCTTTTTGATAAAGACAGAAAAGTCATAACCACGATAACTAACATTCAATAAAAATAATACTGTAATCTTTAAAAATTATCAGTATTTTCCAGAAAAATATGAGAAATGTTTGCGACATTGAGTACTTCAGCAGAAACTGTACTTCCTGTAGAAAATTATTGTTTTAAATGGAAATAATTTTCCCAGAAAGCATCTGCAGCCATACTTCTAAATTCAGCAGAAAACACCTTTTTTTCCTTTACTTGTGGTACTTTGCAATACATATATCTGGAAAGAAAAAGGAGTTTTAACCCATGCAAACCCTACCGAATGGTGATAACTGTCTGTTTATATTTGAGAAAGAATCAATGTGCTTAATACAGTCACTAAAAGTATGCCTACATTTAGAGGTGCCCATGTCCTGGTTTTGCTCTGCTCCTTCTCTTTGCTGTTGGGAGAGGAGTTAAGCCTGTGTGGAAGTTCTCCAGTTTTATCATGACCCCTCATTAATTAATATACTCTGCAGAAAAGAATGGGATCCCAGGCCAAAACCTATCAGTGCAATAGTGTGTTAATACAACTACTGGCTACAGCTGATTTGAGTCTGTTTGAAAGACAGAGGATTTGTAAACCTTCACAACCATCTATTTAAAGTTACCTTGTAAAACAAACAAGGGTGAGAAAATAAAAGATCATCAGGAAAATCCAGCTGTCAGAGTAACCCAGAGAAAACTCTATTGAGGGCTTGGATTCACTGTTAAAGTATTGCACATCACCTGAGGCACCTTAACTGTCTGTGCATGTTTTTAGCTTGTAGCTAATCTGAGATAATTGGACTAAAGCCAAACTGAATTAGCTTGTGATAGTCTGACTAATAGGACACACATGGACAGTCACTGTGGCTCACCTAGCCTAGTAACTGGTTAAGCCAAGATAATTTGTGCATCTTTGTGAGCCCTGGGAAGAAAGTGTCAACCTTGGTGACCCTTGAAACTAGACAAGTCTTAAATGTATTCCATGACCAATCCTGCACTTTCAGAGTAATGGACTGGATGATTCAATTTGACTTTTTGTTTTCTTGACTGCTATGATTTTCTGAGAATGGCTTCTCTCTAGCCACCTTCCTAAATCAGTGTGAGAATATGGTCCTAGACAATATCTCAGAAGGGTTTTACAGCCTACACTCAAGTAACTTGAGCATGTGCCTTTTCTGTCATAATAGCCAACTGCTGTGGCATCCAGTAACTTTTATGCCTTACTGGCAGATCTGGTAAACAGACAGAGGGGACTCAAAAGAAAAGAGACAGGTTGGAAGCCAGAGGCTTTTTTGTATTACTTAGCAATACAGCTTACATCTGTGATGGGCCTGGGTTGAACCAGTTATTGTGAGCAGAAGTGCTGAAATTCATACTTTTTTAGGACAAGTATCCATTTTTAAGAAAATAAAGTGCTTACTGCTGGAAAAAACTCAGAAGCCTGCCAGAGATCCTATGGCTTTTGGATTTACTTACATGCAGTGACCTGCACACTGGCAGTCTTTCCACAGGAAGTTTTCCGAGAAGTTTCTCAGAGGCTGGTAGAGCTCATCGGAGTTTGTTACTGTCACCTGTTGGAATGCCAGAGCAGAAAGATTTCCTAACTCAAAAGTTAAAATTACCTATTATGGCAGGAAATCATGTTGTATGGCCATGGCTTTTCCAAATTTCAACTTAAAAATAGGTTAGAGTTTTTCTTCTTGCTATTCTGTCTCAATGTCTCTAGAAATTACTTCTTCCAAAGGCTGGATGTCATAATTTTGGCTACATTTTTCACTTTATCCATGACCAGCTTTTCTTCCTTTCCTGGTACTGTTATTTCGTATTCCAAAAGATAACTTTGTAGGGTATATCTGAAGATATATGTGCTTTTAAACATCCTGCTTAATAGGGTTTTAAATTAGTTATGGGGTTAGAAGCCCAGGGGGGTTGCTTTGCTAGTGAGGAGACAATATAAATGTTAAGCACCATGTACAAAACTGTTTTCTATCATCTTGTTTTTCTTGTTATGGCCAGAAATCTCTTTAGAGTTGTAGACTCAAAGTTTTTCTACCAGTAATGCAGTCATGAAAAGACAGTAAGAAGCATCAAAGGGAAAGAGGCATGCAGGTGGCTAATTCAATAATGCAGGAAAAATGCTGGCGAAAAATAAAAGAAAATTGCTATTTTGAAACACTGCCAGCTGATACGGCAAAATTGTGGAGTATGAATTCAATCTGATTTATGGGATAGGAACTCCTTTACCTAAAGTTTTCAGACCATCAGGCTGGTATCCAGTCCTCCTTGAAACAGTAGAGAAAGGCACCTCCAAAAGAGGTCCCAATTGTCTTAGACATCTATCTCTGCACCGGATGATCACCCTCTCTGGAGGAGTTTTTCTCTCTCAAATGAAAAGCAGGGAGTCTATGTCTTCTTTTGAGTAGACACTTAAGATTTGCAAAGCTAAAACTGCAGCAAAGCCCAACTGTAAGAGTTAATATTTTTGTGTACCAGCCTTCTCAGTTGTCAATTTTTTGATCTTAAATGGCTTAGATTGATGTTCCCAGCTCTCAGTTTCCCTGGGAATGCTACTGTATTAACAGGCCAGCTTAGATCCTACAAGATTATTTCTGTTTTCCACTGAGTCCCTTCTTACATAATATATTATCATACTGGGAGCATCTGTGGAAATTATCATCCTGTGCTTTTTGCCTGAGAGCACTCGAAGGGAACTTATGCCATTGCTCAAAGTTCTACTGAAAAAAACTCTTTCTATATTGCAGACAACTTATCAAGAGGAAACCCCTGAGTAAGACATTTATAGCTCTCTGCTGGAGATTTGCCACTAATCTGCTCTAGCATTACAACCCCATGCGAGAAGTATCCCTCATTCTGATTTTTTTTTTCTTTTCTGATTCTGTCTATATGAAAGAAAAGAAAAAAACCTGTGATGGATTGAAGTGGAAATAAAGGTTTCACTTTAATTATTCATAATGTAATTTCACAGCAACTATATCATGTGTTTGCTCAACTTTTTACTGCTCTTAACTTGATGTAAAATGGAGACAAGGATATTACAGGTGCATGTGCTGGTGGTTTCTCTGTGGATGGGAGGGGACTGAGAGGGGTTAGCTGAATCTGTATTCTTGGAAATAATTGCTTTGTTACTTGAATGACTTACACTGAGCTGAGCTGATGTGACTCTCCATCTGTTTCTTGAACTAGTTTATTGAACTAGTGCCATTGGACAGTTAAATAAATAAGAGCTGTATGCAGTCAGTGCAAGAAACTCAAGGAAGTCAGAGTCTGAAAGTGCTGAGGCAGCTGTGACTTCTGCCTCAGTCAGACAAAGGCAGATTTGATGGGCAAAGGACAAGGTTTATATTCTCGGTATGTGAGCTCAATTTTCAGCACTACCTCAGACTTGCTATACAGCTTCAGGCACCACATAACTGCTCTGGGCCTTCAAACTACAGATGTAAAATGGGAACTGTAAAGATGATTGGTTTCCATCTCACTGTATTTATCTGATTTAGTTTCTGGGATTATGGATTTCCCCTTTGTTCATATATGTACCCTTGCATAGACGTATGTACAACACCTTGGCCAAGGAGAGATGAAACTCTGTCAGTACTTGCAGATAGCATTTACTTAATTAAGTAAGATTATTACTAAGTATTAAAGTAAGGTATCCCTTCTATCTTATGCAAGCCTTATGGGTTTTTAGCAAGACCACTACTTCAGGGTCTCGTAAACAGAAACAGATTTGGATGGACCTCTTCTACTTAAAGCTTCTCCTGAGCAAGTTGCATAGAGGTGTACACCTGTGCATCAGAAAGCAGCTCCAAACCCTGTTGCTAACATAGGAGAAGTCTACCATGTTCTATGATATTGTATGCTTAATATTATACATTTATTGGAATACTGAAAGTAACACTGCAAAATGTTCTCGGATCTGTGAATATGGATGGAAATGCTATGCCTCTTTAAAATGTACTTTAAGCAAATTTTATTTTGCAATTAAAATTAGCGTGTACACCTTTGGCTCATTTGGTGGTTTCAGAAATCTTTAGGCTGAGAGGTCCTTCTCAGCTTTCCAAAATTTGCATATGTCACTTTATCTCGGTGAAATAAAACAGAAATTTTCACATCAAAAATGTCCAAACAAATGTGAGTATGTTGCTAAGCTGCAGCTCTCAACAAGAATGGCAAAGCGGTGTTACAGAGCTGTTGTGATTGCCAGAGGCTCTAAATGGTCAAGTAGAGAATAGAATCATAGAATCATAGAACCATAGAAAGGTCTGGGTTGGAAGGGACCTTAAAGATAATCTAGTTCCAACCACCCTTCCACGGGCAGGAACACCTTCCACTAGACCAGGTTGCTCAAAGCCCCAGCCAGCCTGGCCTTGAACACTTCCAGGGATGGGGCATCCACAACTCTCTGGGCAACCTGTTCCAGTGCCTCACCACCCTCACAGTAAAGAATTCGTTCCTTACATCTAATCTAAATCTACCCTCTTTCAGTTGAAAGCCATTACCCCTTGTCCTATCACTACATGCCCTTGTAAAAAGTCCCTCTCTGGCTTTCTTGTAGGCCCCCTTTAAGTACTGAAAGGCCTCAATAGGGTCTGCCTGTAACCTTCTCTTCTCCAGGCAGAACAACCTCAACTCTCTCAGCCTGTCCTCATAGGAGAGGTGCTCCAGCCTTCTGATCATCTTCGTGGCCCTCCTCTGGACTCACTCCAACAGGTCCATGTCCTGGAGCTGAATGCAGTGCTCCAGGTGGGGTCTCACAAGAGCAGAGTAGAGAGAAAGAATCACCTCCCTCGACCTGCGGGTCATGCTTCTTTTGTTTCGGCCCAGTATACAGTTGGCTTTCTGGGCTGCAAGCACACATTGCTGGGTCATGTTGAGCTTCTCAGCAACCAACACCCCCAAGTCCTTCTCTGCAGGGCTGCTCTCAGTCCACTCAGCACCCAGCCTATATTTGTGCTTGGGATTGCCCCAACCCATGTGCAGGACCTTGCACTTGGCCTTGTTGAACTTCACGAGGTTTGCACGGGCCCACCTCACAAGCCTGTCAAGGTCGCTCTGGATGGCATCCCTTTCCCCCAGCGTGTCGACCGCACCACAGAGCTTGGTGTCCTTAGCAAACTTGCTGAGGGTGCACTCAATCCCACCATCCATGTTGCTGACAAAGATGTTAAACAGCGCCGGTCCCAATACTGACCCCTGAGGAATGCCATTTGTCACCGGTCTCCACTTGGACATCGAGCCGTTGACCACAACTCTTAGAGTGTGGCCATCCAGCCAATTCTTCGTCCACCGAATGGTCTCTCTGTCAAATCCATGTCTCTCCAATTTAGAGAGACTGTCGTGCGGGACAGTGTCAAATGCTTTGCGTAAGTCCAGGAGTCCAGGCAGATGACATCTGTTGCTCCTCCGTTATCCACCAACATTGCAATCCCATCGCAGAAGGCCACCAGATTTGTCAGGCACTATTTGCCCTTAGTGAAGCCATGTTGGCTGTCACCATTCACCTCCTTTTTTTCCATGTGCCTTAGCATAGTTTCCATGATCTTACGAGGCACAGAGGTGAGACTGACTGGCCTGTAGTTTCTTGGGTCTTCCTTTGTTCCCATTTCAAAAATGGGGGTTATGTTTCCCCTTTTCCAGACACTGGGAACTTCACCAGTCTGCCACAACTTCTTGAACAGGATGGATAGTGGCTTAGCCACTTCATCCGCCAGTTCCCTCAGCACCCTCAGATGCATCTCATCAGGTCCCATGGCCTTGTGCACCTTCAACTTTCTCAGATGGTCTGGAACCTAATCTCCTGCAGTGGGCCGTTCTCCGTTCTCCCAGTCCCTGCCTTTGCCTTCTGCAACTTGGGCGGTGTGGCTGGAGCACTTCCTGGTGAAGACTGAGGCAAAAAGGTCATTGAGTATCTCAGCCTTTTTCATGTCCCGGATAACCAGGTGTCCCCTTTCCTTCCAGAGAGGGCCCACACTTTCCCTCATCTTTCTTTTATCACTGACATACCTATAGAAGCTTTTCTTGTTGCCCTTGATGTCCTTGGCCAGATTTATTTCTATCAGGGCTTTGGCTTTCCTAACCTGATCCCTGGCTGTTCAGACAATTTCTCTGTATTCCTCCCAGGCTACCTGTCCTTGCTTCCACTCTCACTAGGCTTCCTTTTTGTGTTCGAGTTTGTCCAGGAGCTACTTGTTCACCCACGCAGCCCTCCTGGTGTTTTTGCCTGCATTCCTCTTTGTTGGGATGTATATTGCTGACACATGTCACTTCAGATGATGAAATAAATTGTGTGGCCAGCATCCATATTTTTTGTACTATCCTCTACATTGATTAGCACAGAGAAAGCCGCTGTTATTTGGCCCGTCTCTGAGCTACTAAGGTGTAGTTCACCATCAGCATAGAAATATATTGGTGTAGTACTGTGTCTGGACCAATTTGACCTGCAGATTTTTGCTGCTATTTGAGAAATGTTCTGGAATTGATTTGTAGCAGAGATGCTCCTGTCATGGTCCTGTCTACTCCCATCCATACAGGATATGTCCTTACACAGTTGTTTTGAGTGCTTCACTAGAAACATTGCCAGGCAGATCTTATTTTCTTTGCAAGGACAATTCCTTCCCTTAAGATTCCAGTCAACGTCTTTAAAAGTGTGCTAATGCAGGCAGGTCTAAAGGTGGAGAAACTCAGAAGATAAAAATATTCTGGCTGTTCCAAAGGACTCACTGCATAGAAAAAGACAAACAATGAATATCCAGAACTAGCCTAATGGCAGATTCTCAGCTGGATTCAATATTGGCATAGTTAAGGGGCCAAAAAGTGAGTTGAATAGATCTAGGCTGTGCAAAAGTAGGATGACAACTGGAGTGCCGTTGCAGTTAGCGCCCAGCCTAATCTCATTCACATTTTGTAATGGTGATATAACCGAGTGGAAGGAACGTTACAAAAGGTATACAAATGAAAAAGTGACACTGGACTAGGAGCATTGATCAATACTGACAAGGCAAGAAACTGGATCAAAGTGGACCTTGAAAAATTGCACCAGTTATTTTCCAAATGACTCCTTACGTCTTTTGTGGGAATAGGAAAGAACACATAAGCCTTGGAGAACTAGGGATCCTAGTTAACATTAGAACCTTCAAAGTGCAGACTGAAAGCTTCCAAATACCAGCCATACAAATAACATCAATGAAACACGTATCTGTGTGATGATGCATCACAGCTTAAAAAGCATTGAAATGAGTGAATGTCAGCAGAGAGGAAAATGAGAGAATGAACTATATAAACTGCACAAATTATGAGTATCAGGTGAGAGAAATGTTGAATGGGGAACTGGAACCTGTAAGCTTTGGTGTCCATTCTCTGGTGGACTTTGGCTTTCTCCCTCCTTGAACCACAGTGCTTAATCATTTGTCTTGCCTTAATTAGCACTTTTAAAGAGCTTTGTGGATAGAAAAAGCCAAACAAAACGCAGTATAGCTGGTAACAGGTAGAAATTAAAAATGGCTGAGCAATACATACTGAAGTGAAATAAACACAAAATCAAGCTGAGACCACCAGTTGGCATAGAAATTCTCAGTGCACATAGTTCTAGTTTGTGCCTATAATTTCAGTCAGTGTTAGTTTTGGTGATCTTTCTGTTTGCTCCTGCTTCCAAAAAAGCAGGTAAGGACCACCTGCATATATTCTATTCAGTTAAAGCTGACCAGAGGATAATTTCATTTTGCAACAGCTTTCCAGGCATAGATGTTTATAACCAGTCTGCACTGGAATAAAACCGAATGCTCTGGTACATTTTTGCAAAATGAATTTGGTCTGGAACATTTGGTTTTGGATCAGGATGGTTGAGTTGAAACCTGTGAGGAAAGGGTAGAATGTATATCATATCAGAAATATTTTTGTGGGGTAATGTTAAAACAAGAAGCTTGAAAGAGACATCTTGGAATGTCCAGATGTTGTGCTATCACAGTCAATGGTTTTACAACATAATTCAAAACAGCACTAAGCTGTATTTCAAAGCAAGATATTACAGGCAGTGAATTTTGTAATAATTTTTCTAATATTTTGAAAAATTCTGCTAATTTCCCACCTGCCTTATTTACTAGCCAATTTAATCTATTTATTCTTTCCTTTGTATTTATCCTTAGATTTCCTGCCCCTATATTTTCTCATCAAGGGTAGTACCTCTTTCTCTTTGTTTTGTCAGCCTATACAAGCCAGGAGCTTATTTATATTGACATCTTATAAAACAGGATGTTCAGATTTACAAGAAGTCACAAAAATTACTTACAAATGGCATATTTGGATTCAGTGGGTGAATTTGGAGCTCCCAGAACTCATGGTTTCAAGGGCTGAGCTTTTTTTGTCTTTGTCCACAACTAAAATACTAGGAAATGTCTTTCCCCGCTCTCCCCCAACCAAGGAAATCTGAGCAATTCATCTAATTATAGTACTGTGGGACCTAGGCCACTCATAAAAAGGACAAATAACAGAAATGTCAGATACCACAATGACAGCCTGACCTAAAGACAACTGCAGTCAATGAAGTCTTCCTTGATTTGCACGGGGTTTGAATCTGGCCTCTAACACATGCCGTTGTGTTTAAAGTTACCATTCATGCACTTATATATTTCCTTAGACACTTGGCTGTGTAAAGGCAGAGCAGAGTAAATCCATTTGTTGAATGCCTATGGCTGGATCAAAAATGTCCTGTCCCACGACACAAAGCAATGAGCCAACAGGAACACAAGCTCATAGAGCTGCTAAAAAGACTGTGTGGGATATTTTAATGGGGCCAAGCTTTTGCCTATACCAGTGTATCCCTGCACTGCTCTCTAGTTGTATGTCCCATACCTAGTTAATATTCCCCCTTTTTTTAATATCTATCACTTCTTTCCTTCTCTCACTCCCTAAATTCACTTTGCTGCTAGATGTGGGGGTTTTATATGCAAGTTTCTGCACTTACTTTACCCCCGGGCATTCACCAAACTCCAGTTTTGCCTTGTGATGGAGAAAAAATGCATTATTTATTTTGCAGAGGAGAGAAGTAAATGGCTGCCGAACAATGTTGTGACATTTTTTCCAGAGATTACATCTATTTGGAGAAATGAGAGGCTGCTTCCCCACCCAAAGAAGCCATGCTTAGCTTGAAATAACAAGAAGAGGAAGAAGAAGAAGAAGAAACCAATACTACCTCCCTTTATAAACCTCAACCAAAATGCTGTTGAGTTTCACACATCAGTATCAAATCTGTATTTTGTACAATTCAGTATCAAATCTGATAACCTAATTAAAAATGTTTATTCTGTTGCAGTATCCTTGTGTTTATCTTTGTTCTTTCCCCAGTAATTTTTGTACATGTCTATGAATTTTGACAAACTTTGAGAGGAAATTTCTGAGATGTCAGAAAGGCATTACATTGCCATGTATTTTGCTATACAGATAAGTAGAAGGTGGAAAGTAAAAATAGCAGAAAATCTTCAGCATAAATTCTGCTGTATTATTAAGCACAAGAAAAGCTGAGAAAAGTTAGAATTAAAAACTAAAGAAAAAATCAGACAGTGTACTTCATGAAACAAGAGATAATCTAACTTTGATATATAAAAATATAGGAAACCAGACTTCCTGAATTCTCTCACACACTGAACTTTTGGTTTATCCTGATTTTCACTTGCCTTTTTCAGCTGAAGTTAAACCAGCCAAGGAAACTAATCACACATAGGAAAAGATCTATGGCAAGACATAGCCATTCAAGTCTGGTCTAGTAACCAGAATGTAATTAGTCATTACTGGAGGAGCTTGTATCTGAAAATACCCTGTAATAAAGCTAGAATTAGTCTGGGACTCTTTCTGGTGTTAAAAGACAAAAATTAAAACAAAGGTAACTTAGTAAACATCTCAAAATCCATTGCTGCACAAGCAAAAGTTACTGTGCATTCATTATTCATTTTATGCTTCATTGTTTTAACTTCTCTACTTCAGCTTCATTTAGGCAGTACTAATAAAGGTTGACTGATAGTGAATGTAGCAAATAAATGGCACTTTCAATCGAGAGTTAACAAAGTACTTAACATGTTATCTAAAGCTGTGAAACTTGCTCACATTTCTGATCTTTTTTTAAATATTCTGTTATGCCGTTGTAATCTCTGATTTACAGTGTCCTGTGTGCAACCATAAAGGTGGGAAAATATCAACTGTAAACTTGATATTAATGAAGTAGTTAGTTTAACTTGACAACAACAGCATTTGCCCACCAGAAAAATCCAAACAAATGATAATAATATGAAAACAAATTGTTGTGCATTTGGAAGCTAAACTGTGTATTTGCTTCAATAATAGGTGTTTTTCTGCATTAAAGATCAAATCCCACTTGTTCTGTCCTAATCTCACTGGGAGTCAGGGAGATTAAGAGTCAATGAGAGAGAGGTTTAAGGCCCAGTTCTCTGGATTTTGTCTGCATTTTTGTATTCCAGGCTGGAAGAATCTCTAAAGTTTTGATTCTGGGAAGGCTCATCCATGGTGATGATTAACACACCTGGTAGCAGTTGCAGTCTTTCTTACATTTGTGGGATATCAGGTCAACTAGGAACTGCATGGACTGACCTCTGTGTATTGCTATTGAAATCACAGGCACAGTGCAGCCAGGGTAACAACCTACCCTAGCAAACTTTCTGTGAAAGAAGGTATAGATCAGCTGATACGGACGGATGTTACGGACAGTGGCTCTACACGCAGGATGTGGATTTTAATACAAGCCAAAAATCTATACCAGTTGTCTACTGCTCCAAATGTTTCTAAATACTAATGGTCTTCAAATGACTGAACTGATGAAAAGTAACCTGATGTCTAACAAGTTATTTTCACTTGAGTTTCTTGCAAAGATACAGAGCAATGCAAAGTGAACATACAAATATGAAGTCTCAATGTTATAATCATATACTTAGGATGGAAAAGTGCTTCAAGTTCAATCAGTATTTCTGTATTGTAACTAAAACACATTTAGAGCCAAGTTCTGAATGAGCAAGCGAAATGGAGTTTGCCCGAATACAGTTTTTTCCCACATTTGCCTGCTGAATTCATCAAAATTCCCTTGTAGCTCTTGCCAAAGGTGCATATCACCCCCATGAATACAACCACCACACTCTAACTGTGGCAGAGTTAATCCTCTAAATCCTTTCCACGCTATATTTTCTAGAATTCCTATCTGGCGTTGAACACAAAGAGTGACCTCCCAACGACTTCATCTCTGTATTTTGTCTGCTGTTGAGTTTTGCTTAGATCAGTTTTTGCTATGAGACTTATTGCAAATGTATTCCCTGGTTTTCTGTGGCCAGTTCCTTGCCATTATTCTTTATTTTTTGTTCACAGTAAAACATTTCAAATTTTGTCTTAACTGGTGCTTTCCATATTGCCTCAATCTAGATGGTTGGGTAAAGCCTTGTTCCAAAAGTACTAAGAAAAAAGTAACAACTCCAGTCCCTTTCGAAGGATAGGGATATTTATGGTGAGAGTTAACATCTGTTATTAAACCAGCTGGTATAACTGGAAGAAACAGATGAGATCTGAAACACATAGGTCCTTCCTCAGTTCAGCAGTATCTCTTCTTTGCAATACTGAAAAATTGTCAGAAGGTTTCCAAGCACGTTATCGTAATTAATGAATAAGTAATAAGTTAGTCTATGAATCGTATTGCTATGCAGTACTGTTGGCTCACGTTATTGTATCAAACTTGGGTCTGAATTTTAAAAAGCATGTACATTGCATGTTTTGTACAATGAATATACGTGAGGGTCAAAAGGGAGCCAACTGTGTTACTGCTAACAGGAAGTAGAAATGGAACTGAAAACTATGTGATTTGTTAACGTAATCTAGAATGAAAATGGCATGATTTCGACAGGACCAGAGAAGAACAATTCAATGGCAAACAACTGTAAAGAATGAGAACTTTACTGAGTAGTTAAAGTCCTGCTATGGAGGCAGATTTACCTATGCTATGTCGTTAAGACAAATTTTACAAAACACATATATTAATACACTTTATACCATGTCTATTGTACATGGTATAATGTTTATAAAAAGCAGTAACTTTTTAACAATAAATAAAGCTAGAATGCTGAGCATTTATAAAAGAACTAATGTGACCAAAATTTCAGAAATATATTGTAGGTTGTATTGATATGATGCTGTGAAAAGTCTTGAGTATGAACTGGAGCTAATTCATTTCTGTGTTAACTAAAATAGTGCTGAAATCTAAGGATTATTGCTTCCAAACCACTGGATAGTATGGTACCTAAGAGACTGTGTCTTCCCTAAAACAGCACACTGCGTCACAGAGCTCTGTAAATTTTCCTAGGTCATTAAACAAATCTAAATTAATGGGCAAAGCAAACACCATAGAGCATTTCTTCCCTACTGCTGATTTAATACCCTTTCATCCCAAAATCTCCTCATGGAGACCGGGGGAGAAAGATAGCTGTAACTGAGCAATGGCATGGGTAACATCCTGACTTCCTGAAACCAATGGGACTTTTTCATGTAGTTCACCTCGTGGGCTCAGCATCCTTTCCCTTTCCTCTTTGTCGAGTTATGAAAAGATAAAGTAGAGCAGCTGCTGCAGTAGACATAAAAATTGACAAACTTGCAATAGGTGATGCCACCTGTGCCTGCCTAATTTAATTGCAGCCCAAACAATCTGCCATCCATTTACAGTGGAGATAATATTCAAGAGCATCTGAAAGTGACTCAGAAGCAGGAGGGTGAGAGGAGAAGCAGCAGCATGGGAGCAGTTTGCTCAAACACCCTCTCAGCTACAAAGAAAGTTTATAGAATATGGCTAGTGGACATGAAAAACACTTTCCCTGCTTTTATGTAGAGAGGGGAAAAAATCTGGTAAGTAGCTAACAAACACCATATCGAACACTTACATGCCAGATGGATTCAGCTGTACGGTATTATATCAGCTGCTGTTGATCCATCTGTAGTGAATGCTCCTTGCCAGTTGCTTGGCTTAGAGAGTGTTTGGGAGGACATGCCAAGGGAGGAAGAAGCCTGTTTGTTGTACAGGCGTAAGTGTCTTTTCTGCTGAATCTCTCATTGCCTCGCCTACAATAGTCTCTTCTTCACTTCTTTTGTATGTTAGTATAACTCTGGATGTTACCACAGTTAATCGTTGTGATTCTGTATGAAGACTGTGCTTCCAAATCCTAAATACCCACTTCAAGTGCCCTTAAGTTTGTAAGTTTAAACAATTTCTCATTAAATATTCAATTCAGCTCTGATAAAAAACTGCATGGGCCAGAAGAGAAGACTAAGAGCAACTGAGCCTCTTAAAGTAGTTACCTTCTTATGGTAGAAAGGCAGCTGGACTGTGGGTCACCCTTAAGATCTAGGTTGAGTTGGTGTGACTTGCTGCTATGAATGGTGGTTCTTATTCTTAGGTAAAGTTCTCTGCCATCCGATGTGTTTCCAAAGCGAGAGAGTTCACAGATATAGAATTTAGTTCAATGAGCAGGTGTATGTGTGTCCATCTTCTGAGAACTTTAGTTCAGTGTTGGGTGTGTTGATAAATGTGTTAGCAGTCATAAAAAAGGTCTCACACACAACAGCAATATCTGTTTGTGAAAACCCCATTTATCTAATATAGACCCTATTGAATCCTCATTAGTAATACAACATCAAAACTTCCTTCTGTGTCTTTATCACATAAATGGAAGCGCAAGGGCTATATACTGATTTTCACACCATCTGGTGATATCCAGAACTTGTCCCATCAATAGCACTAGAGCCAGTGGATCTTCCTAACCATAAGGAAACAGGCTTTAAAACATCAATAAAAGCTCATGTCTTTTAAAGTCTTCTTTTCCTCCCTACTTATCTCAAATATACCTACATTTTTTCCTGAACTTTACCCTCATATTCTGTTCTTCATTTTCCCCTGCCATTAGAATAATAACATCCCACCAGTAAGGAAGAACTTTGCCTGAAGTTTCACCCTCAAAGTCTAAAGGAAATCGAAATTTTGTTATTCATATTTGTGTGTTGGTTACTGAGGAAAATTTGGTATTTAAAGGTGCAAAATTATTATTCAAACTCTGAAAGCAATTAAACTATGCAAGATTTAATAAGAAATACACTGCCTTTGTACATGCTACGCTGTAGTCTTTCTGATTAACACCCATGAACTCCACGTAATTAAATGTTAGCAGAGATTATATTCCCTGCCAACAGTCTAGGCTGTCACTAGGTACATCTACTCCATTTAGACAATATTTAAAGAGTGACCAAAGCACACACAAACTTGCTGAAATATGAAAGGGTTCAAGAAACTACTCAATATGGTGTGAGCTGTGGGACATTAGTTGAAAGGTATTTATGTGAAAGGATCTCTAAGATATTTGAAATTTTTAAGATACATATGCTTCAGAGTATCTCCTTTAACTATTGCAAACTTTATTAATTCCTTTTATTGTTCTACATTAAAGTACTATTTGTTAACCTTACAAAAATTACAGATGTGTTTTATTTTGTTCTTGTCATAGATGAAGATGAGACCCAAAGTTTGGAGTCTGCTAATGATTAAGACACCCAAATTTATGTTGACATGCGCACAAAGATTGTCTTCTAGTCAAGAGTAATGCAGCCAATGCAGTCAACTGAATCTGGAGAATGACTCAGCCCACCCAAATTAGAGACAACAGGGTTCAGTTGCCTAAAGATGTGGTTCTACTGCCATTTGAGATGCTCTAGGTTACCTGAGAGGCCACACAGGACTTAGCAAACACAATAAGGGATCTATGGGGTCAGCAACCGGAGACCAAGCAGTTATCTATCTTGACACACAAACCCCTTCTGCATCAGTGTAACAGTCTTTCAATAACTAATACAGATTTTTTTTTTTTTTTTTCTCAAAACAACCTTATGGAGCCCCGGAATGAACTGTGTTTCTGGCTTCCTGTTGCTTAATTGAAACAACTAAGTCAATTAAGTATATCAATTTTACATTATTTTCAAGGTATTTTAGGTTTTATTTATCAGACATAGAGGTCTTGTAGCATTATTTGTGAAATCTCAATTCTGGATGAGAGGGAATTTTGTGACTTTTAACAGCTATCAGAACTTTCTCTTGAAAAATTAAAGTATATTCAGGCAAAAGTAAGCAGGAGGAAAGAGAAGTGAAGTACAAAACTCTGAAAGAGCTGCTTGCCTGGAAAAATATTGTTTAATACCCTTTGAGACCTTAGGACATCAGTACTGTCAACATGTGGATGCTTTGAGGCTTTGCTTGCTCTTCAGTTTTGGGTAACTAATTGTTACTTATGAATAGATGTGGTCAGAATATTTGTTCATTTTATTTAATAATGGAAAAATATTTTGTCAAACAATATTAAAACAGATTTTCAACTGAAATGTGGGTGTCTAAATGGGGGTCTTCTTTTTTTACTGAAACATTAGTCTTTACAAGGTAAAATAAATTATTATTTTTACATATGAAACGTTAACTGAAAGCTTAAGTTATTAAAATTGTTTGAGGAAAAATACCTCAGCCAAGTCTAGGTATATTTTAACTTGTCTTACAAGGTATCTTTCTATTTAAGCAATGAGTGAAGTTTTTCTGTTGTTTGTATTCTTTTGTTTGGGGGGTGGGTTTTTTGTTTTTTTTTTTTGGTTGGTTGGTTTGTTTGGGTTTTTTTCCTGTTTTTTTTGTTTCTTTTTTCCAGTGAACAATGTCTCGCCATAGAGAAAAATAAAGGGAATTTGTTTCTTCCAGAAAACATAGTTATTCCATCTTTACATCTGGAATTTTTTCTATTAGTTTTTGCACAACAATCAAAAAACTCTCTTATCTGCTCTATCCTATTTTTATTTGGGGTGGAACTTGTCTAAAATTGATCCCACAGAGTTATTGGGAGTTTTATTATTTCTTCATTGTAACTAGAACTGAGCAACTTTGACTAGATATAAAAGATGTTGATTAATAATGAATAGTTATTTTTAGGAGACTTGGGTTTAGTAAGTTTTGATGTAAATAGTTAAGGAATATACTTTTTTCTCAAATATGTTCCCAGAAACGTTTGGTGTTTGCATTTCTGTTTATATGGGGTTTGTTTTGTTTTTTTCATGATTGCTTATTCTTATAATTTAAACTTCCAGTGTTGCATTGGATCAAGACTTAAATCAGGCTTTTAGCTTTAACCTGTATTTTATGTATTACTTATGAGCTTACAGAGAGGTAAAAACCTGCAAAAATAATTTTTGGAATATTGTGTGATCAATATGAGCTGTAGCTCTTCAGAGCTTGTGGAATCTTGTGAAACCAGTCACAGATTTTTCACTGTTTTAAATGAAACTGCATCTGACCCAGACAGGAAAATTCATCGGTATGTTTTTGAATATATTTTGAAACTTGTCACACTTAAAGGCTAAATCTTATAAAGATTATTCTCAGTAAGCTAAAAAGGTAAGGCAAAATGTACATGACTTTGATCAATCTATAAATAATATTATACTTTTCTGCACTATTTCAATATTTTCCTTTTGTAATCTGGTCATAAAGCATCATATAAATAGCAAAATTATTCTAACATATGGGTTATGTTACAAAAGAATCCTTCCTCTTTGAAACTTCTCTTTCAGTATTTCAGTTACTCCTGCTGGCCCAGAAGTGTATTCCTAATGAATGAATAAATAAATTGAAGTAACTTCTTAATTCATTTCATACTGTCTTTCTTCAGGGGATATGATTGTAAATGAACAGATCTAACTCTAAGAAAAAGAAAGAATCACTAAAGTTAGACTTCAAAGGCCATTTACATCCCCTTGTGTATTTTTATGCTAATATCTTTTTTGTTTCCCTTTTTGTGTTTCCACTGAAAGCTAAAAACCAAATACTGCGTCTTTTAAAAATCTTACCAGGGAAATATGTCAAAACATCTGAAAAATCTGAAAAAAACTTAAACAGAAATTAAAGCTTCACTTTCTTTAAAATGGCACAGGACCATTTAGTGATAGTAGCAGGTGTATGTACAGAAAGGCTGGTTCATGTATGCCCTTTATATATATGTATTTATATGTATATCTTCTATAATAAGGATATTGAACTGGACAGGTTCAATCAAAACAATCTAGGAAGGCTTATAGAACCAGTTGAGGAGAAAGGCAAGACCTATGTGTAAGGTCAGAAATTAAAAGAGTTGTCTTACAGTTTTTAATTTGCACATGATGACAGCCTGGAGCTTAGCAAGGCTCTCTGGACACTTTATTCTGTAACTAAGCATTTGGGGGAAAGGGAAATCCAAACCAATCTGTAAGTCAATATCCAATTCATTCACTATTGTTGTAAGCAGCGGGGAGAGGAAAAAAAAAAAGGGGAATATTTTAATCCAACTTTTTTAAACTAAAGAGTTTGCCTTTCTTCACTGTGATTATTTCGCAGGTTACATTTGATTAAATCTATTATATCTTCAGAAAGGTAAAAAGACCTGAAAATGGAAAAAAGGAAAACACCACTTTTGGAATGCAAATTTTTAGACTTTTCTAGTGTGCTTGTGTCAACCAGAAAAATTTAAAAGTTACTTTCTGTAATCTTAATTTGGTTTAGGCTGAAATGTCTTTTCATTTTTCACTATCAAATTAAATTAAAATAATTTACTACAGCATATTACTTGGGTTTTTATTCTCTTTGATCATGAGCAGGTCTTGAATGTCAGGTCATTAACTTTGTGAACTGAATTTTTGCCAAGCAGTGGTATTTTCTAAATTTCTATGGAGTGAGAGATGGGAGACAGGTTTTGGGTTATAACCCCTGATATGCTATTTTTTCTAACCTCCTCATCCACCCACTCAGAGCAGTTGTCTCCATGAAGAGTTTTTCACAGAGCAAAAGCTTTGTCGTTCAAACCCATCCACCTTCTGTAAGTGCACATTAATTTAAAATACGTCTCTCATGGAATTCAGGTATGTGGTACAGGGAGGAGAAAGGTATATGTGGTTCAAACCTCAGACACTCGCTTTTCAGTCAGGGTATAATACCTCTGTCCCTACCTTACAAGTCAGTCACAGATAGTAGTTACAGAGTAGGAGCAAGGGAAAATCCTCAAATCCTTCCTAAGCATATTTATCATTAATTTAGCTTGGAAGGGTACAGTACGCATGATGGCATGGGCTAAAAGGAGAGAGATTAGTTTTCATTTCATGTACAGTCGAAGATGCACTGAAATTTGGATTTATTTTTTTCTTAAAACCTTTAAGTAACATATAAGCTGTGCAGCTACCCTGATTAAGTGCAGCAGTAAGCTAGGGATGTAAACCCTTCTTTGCACAATCCAGCTACTGGCATATTGCACAGGCTAATGAGGAAAATAACAGAAACTTCATAATGATTTTCTTCCTCTCTCAGATGCTGGCTAGAAGCAGAGTTAATTGTTATTCTTTCTCCAGGGTAACTGTCAGGCCTTAACTCGGCACTGTAGTTGCTGCTCCCTGAGATAATGCAAACAAATAAGTATCAGAGTATATAGAAATTTGTATTTGTCAAGTGTTCGTAGGCATTTCACCTCGTGTCTGCTGGGGACAGAGAGATGGGGGAAGAGGCTGTTATGTTAACCTCATTTTCTCTGCTGCTGGATTGCAAGCGTGTGTTTTAAAAATAGTTGTCAAGCATTCAGAGGCCTTTCCGCTCTTGTATGTATTTTACTAGCTACTGTCAGTTTACCCCATTAACCTGGTCGAGGCTCTGCAGGTCAGATCAGAGAGTTCCCCGCAGTCCATTAGGACCTTAAAATTCAAGAGTCTCTTCAAATATCCTCATAGGTCTGTTTGCTCATTTAGGAGAAAACACCAAAAGTTTTCAGAACTTTGCTCTGGCTTTATCCCACTTAACTTCAGGCTTGTAACCTCATCATCCAATTGCTCTTGGTTTTCTCTGTAGGCAATAAAAGGAGCAAAAACTCCATAGGAAAAAATGCTTGTGTTAACTGTCATATGTCTTTCTCTGCCTCTCCTGATAGCATTTTGCAACCTTGCATTAAATATTTAATCTCAGTTACAGAGTGGCTGGGACACTGGGTTTTCTGGGATGAAGATTTTTTTTAATTATTATTTCCATTCTTAATATCTAAAGAACCTTGATTACCATTTCTGTGGTCTTCTAAAATACTTCTGCTTTGTGTAATCCTCACTGCTTAATGTTCTAATGTATACAAAGATGCACAATACATGCATGTATGCATAACCATACAATTTTCCAATCAGCTCTGGTCATAATAGGCTTCACCTGACCACCAAATTTTGACCCAAAACCCAATTTCAATATTTAAGCATGGTGTGCTTTTTCTTACTATTTACAGCTCAGATTATAATTTTTCAAATAGCTTCAGCTATCTTCCTAGCTGTGTCTCTTTGAAGATCTACTCAGATTTATAATTTGCATTAGGTAGTAATCATTAAAATAATGATCATGTGCGAATAAGTTTAAAAAAAAGGGCTTTTTGTTTGTTTCTCTTGATTCTCCTCTGTAATACATATTCCTACTGTATTTCTCTCTTGAACTGTTCGTTACTGTTTTTCAATGACAAATTCCTCAGATCTTTCAATAACCATCAAGGATACTTGTCTTTCCTTATTTCATGATCTATTTGATTAAGTTTTTCACGGGCTTTATTTCTAGCAGTATATTTTTTTCTTTGTCTTTCTACTCCTTCTTTTTACATCAGAAAATATTCTGATGGAATTACATTAGGAAATAAAAGTTTTCTATCAAAAAAATGCTCATTTTACCTGCTTTTTCATTAATTTTCCACCTGCAATTTAAAATACCTCATGTATCTAAAGACTGATATTCTGACACTTACAAATGCATCTGCTTTGTAGCTGAATTTTTTACTGGTTTAGAACACTTAATGACAGCTATATTAATTATAATTTGCAAACTTGTATGCTATTACTTGGAAATCTTGAAGTATTTTACGGACATGACTGAACATTCTCATTTCCTTTTCTAAAGCAGGAAAAGGAAATCTTTTACGATTTGACAGAAGTCACATGGGAAGAGCTTGTCTCTCTCCATAGGCCCAAAGTGGGGTCTTAATGGCTAGCACTGGCAAAACACAGGAGTTGCCCCAGGTATAAGCTTTTGAATCCTTGTTTGTATGACTGAAGGAAACAGCAGAGAGGTTACGCTGGTTAAGAGGGTGGGAGAGTGGAAGTCATGGAGCTGGTGTGTTGGTGTGAGGTCAATGAGAGAACTATACTGGTTAGGGATGACTGGTCAGCACTGGAGGTTGACCTATACACATGGACTGAAGACAAAGTAGGAAGGAAAGTTGCAATTATCAGCACAAAATACTTCAGAGGAACCAGTTAAGGGTAGTATATCCTTTCTCTATAGAGTTTCTTTATAGCTCTTAGCAGTCAGGTGAAGGACTGGCACATGCAATAAGCTGGTAGACTGGCTTATGAAACAAAGCCCTGTTACTTCCCTGAATTATTTGGATTTTACAGCCATGCAAAAGTCAACTAGTGTTGAGAATAATAGAGTTTAGTCAGCTCCTGAGAAGTGTCTCAGGCAGATTTCCACTTTTGCTGGGTACTACATGTGCAATGTTCTCTACCAGCCACTGCATACTCTGTATAAGCCTGTTGTATCATAAAATTCTTTTCGATTTGTCTGCAGATGTGCTGCTTTCCCTACTCAAAAAAGCAGCCTTACTTAGCTGAAACAGCATTTATGAAAGAAAGCAAATGGCATTAGAGGTGTCCTGTGTATGATCCATGATTCTTAAGTCTCTAGGTCTTCAACACATAAATTTTAATTGGCTTATGTTGCCTTGTGTTGCCAAAAACTTTCTGCAGATAGAAAGATCAATATTTTTTTTTAACTCTGGACTTATCCCCAAATGTAAAAGCATTATTTGAGTGTAGTGTTTAGAATCCAAAATACAAACAAATAAAATACTACCAGAAAACTTTAAAAAAGCCAGATCAGTACAAATTTTTTTATTGTATGAAAGTCTTTTTTGTTATTTCTTTTAACTACGTGCTGTCTGAAATATGCCAGAGAAAACAGGAGGATGAAAAGGTATAAGATAATGATGAAAAAAAGAATGATAAATGATATGATAAAGTAAATGATAAACTGTAAAAAAGATTACAAGTCAATGATGAAATATAACCACTTTTTTTTTTAATTGCAGTGTAAGAAAAATTAGTGGATTTCCATAAGAAAATGCACAGATTAACATTTCCAAAGGGAAAAATCTTTAAAAGGTTTAGACGTTCATACTCACAGGTGGATTAACTGCTGTGAATAGAAAATGTCAACTCTGTTCCAAGGCTGTAATACCAAGAATCTTGAACAATATATATTCTTCCTTAACACAGAAAGAAACGTGAAAGCATCAATTTTAGAAAGAACTTAAACAGCAAACGCAGCTCAGAGACTAATTAATTATAGAAAGAGGATCATCCAAGCACTCCCTCTGTATGTCTTTCAGGGAAAGACAAGAGAAAAGTTTCCATAGGCTACGTCCAATTCAAAAAACAACCTCTCTGGGAAGCAGGGAAGTCTATTACATTTTAGCAGTCTATACAGACAAAAGTAGATGGTGATACTACTCCAGCAAGGTCCCAGAGAAGGAAAATTTGGAGAAAAACACTCATTAATTTCTCCCAGACATCACTAGTTATGTTCTTCAATGTATGAGTTTGTCTGGAGAAGGAAGCACAAAGCAGGTATATTCAGGGACAGGCAGAGAGGCAAGGCAGTAAGGAAAACTGGAATTCACAGTTGAAGGAAGCAAGATACATACCCTACCAAATCCTGACATCACGCCCTTTTGGAGTTAAAGTGGAGACTATTACATATGTCTTTGCTGCCTTCCCTGTTAAACACAACTAACTGCAAGGTGAGATGCATCACGAAGATGATCAGAGGGCTGGAGCACCTCTCCTATGAAGAAAGGTTGAGGCAACTGGGTTTGTTCAGTTTGGAGAAGAGAAGGCTCCGGGCAGACCTCATTGCGGCCTTCCGGTACTTAGAGGGAGCCTATAAACAGGAAGGGGAGTGACTTTTTACACGGGCAGATAGTGATAGGATGAGGGGAAATGGTTTTAAACTAAAAGAGGGGAGATTTAGGTTAGACGTTAGGAGGAAATTCTTTACTGTGAGTGCGGTGGGGCACTGGAACAGGTTGCCCAGAGAGGCTGTGGATGCCCCATCCCTGGAGGTGTTCAAGGCCAGGCTGGATGAGGCCCTGGGCAGCCTGATCTTGGGTGGCCCACAGCTGGGGGGTTGGACTGGATGATCTTTAAGGTCCCTTCCAACCCAAGCCATTCTATGGTTCTATGCTTAAAGCTCTGGAGAAAGCGTTGCTTTCTAAAGATTTTTCTGCAGATCCAACAATTCTGAGACTGAATCATCTGACCCACTCTGTAAAATTTTATGAAGAGAATACCATCAAGAGTATATTTTTCCCTATGTAATTCATTAAGAGATAATTCAGACTCAAATGTCCCATTCTCCTGAAAGAGGTTTAGACCAAACATAGCAGCCATGGAATATCCTAGTTAGACTTTGGCTCTTAACTCTATAAAGTATGCTCTTTGCTTAGCCATATGTATGCTCTGCAAATCCTCCTGATAACTAGTTCTTGAATCCAGTTCTGCCATCATCTGTGGCATTTCTACATTGATTTATGGACTACATTGTTTTGACGCAGTCATTGGAGCTTATGAAGAAAGGAGATATAGAACTGAAATACTGCTGGTTTAGTCAGGAGGCAGACCCTGAAAAGAAAATGCATGAAACTTAAAAAGGAAATTCTGATCTTTCTTTTTTTAGTTTGTTTTCTGGTTTCTTGAGCTCTAAAGGATCACATTTTCAAGATTTTCCTTGAACTGATTAATTATATGATTCCAGAAGCTATGGCTGTTTATTGTCAGAATCAGAGTAAAAATCACAAAACACAGCAACCATAAAAATAGATTCACTCTCCCTCCACAAATTTGTGTGGTTCAGTGGAGGTAGGAAAGGAAGAAATGAGTTTTCATTTCACTCAAGTAACAGTTTAACAACTTGTGAAAATAATCTGAAGATGGTGGAGAATGCAATGAACATTTCCAGAACACATAAGATAGAGAGAATTTTTGTATTATAACAATTGCTGTATATCACAGGATATAAGATATTTTGTCCCAGCAGACAGCAATCTGATTATGTGAGGCACTCAAGGTGACAAGAGTGGTAATAATGCCTCTCATGACAAATTAGCAACTGGAATAATATATCAGCTGATCTGCAATACTAAGGCTGCAGAAGTTAAAGTACAAATATACATATGTACATTGGATGTACCATTAGTGTTGCTTTCACTGACTTACCTATCTGAACCACAGGAGTCCCTCTGACACTCTGTATTTGATCCAGTTGAATACGCAAACAGAAAAATAATCAGTGGAATAGATTCCTGAAATCCTGTTTTACTCCTTAATCACCCAAATTAAATGAGAGGAAACTGAGCTAAGGTTTCTGGACTGAACCGAGCGAACCCCTTCAAGGCAGTAAGCAGTGAAGCATTAGAGATGGGTGGTGTCTGTAGACCGATATGACCTCATTTGTATTTCGTAAGACATAGAATACAACCATAGACTGGTTTGGGTCAGAAAGGACCTTCAAAGATCACCTAGTCCAACCTCCCTGCTGTGGAGAGGGACATCTTCCACTAGATCACATTGCTCAAAGCCCCGTCTAACCTGACCTTGAACACTTCCAGGGATGGGGCATCCACAACTTCTCTGGGCAACCTGTTCCAGTGTCTCAAGTGTATCAACTGCACCACTCAGCTTGGCATCACCTGCAGACTTGCTGAGGGTGCGCTCAATCCTACGGTTTGTGTCATTAATAGAGATATTCAACAGTACCGGTCCCAATACAGACCCCTGAGGGACACCACTTGTTACTGATCTCCATTTGGACACTGAGCTTTTGACTGTAACTCTTCGGATGCAGCCACCCAGCCAATTCCTTATCCATCAAATCAGTACCTCTCCAATTCAGAGCAAGACTTTTGTGGGGGACTGTGTCAAAGGCCTTGCAGCAGTCAAGGTAGACGACATCCGTTGCTCTTCCCTTATCCACCAATACAGTGACTCCATCATAGAAGGCCACTAGATTAGTCAGGCACGATTTGCCCTTTGAAACCACATTGGTTGTCTTTAATGATCTCCCTGTCATCCATATGCCTTGACATATCTTCCAGGAGGAGCTGTTCCATGATCTTACCAGGCACAGAGGTGAGGCTGACTGGCTGATAGTTCCCAGGGTCCTTCTTTTTACCCTTTTTAAAAAAGGGTGTGATATTTCCTTTTTTCTAGTCACTGAAGACTTTGCCTTACTGCCATGCTATAACGATTACATCTGTCTGTTCCTCCAGGACTCTGGGATTCATCTCATCTGGTCTCGTGGACTTATATACATTCAGGTTCCTCAGATGGTCTTGGACCTGGTCTTCTCCTGTGATGGGAGGGACTTCATTCCCCCAGTCCCTGCACTGAGATGCAGGGACTTGAGAGATGTAGGAAGAGGAGTTGCCGTTGAAAACTGAGGCAAAAATGTTGTTCAGTATCTCAGCCTTCTCCATGTCAGTGGTCACTAGATCCTCTGGCTCACTTGGTGGGTGGGGTGGGCAGGTGGGGGTACAACTTCATTTGTCTTCCTTTTCTCACTAATGCACCTGTAAGACACATAGCTACACTCTGGGGTGTTTGATCAAATGTGTCTCTACACTGGAAAATAATTTAGCTTTCTGGTTTGCTCCCAGATCCTAATTCCTTGACCTTTCATTCACTGTGTGTTATCTCATCTGGTTTTGAGCAAATCAATTAATCAAATTTCCTTTGGTACTAAGTATGTGTGCTCTTGATGATAGCTGCAATTGTAAAATCTGAATTATTGTAAGGGACCTCAAAAGGTCATTAATCCAACCTGCTGCTTAAGAAGGGCTAACTCCAAGTTGGATAATTTACTCAGGGCCTTACCTGGTAGAACTCTGAAAATCTCTATGGATGTGGATTTCACATCACTTTAGACAACTTGCTCCAATTCTTAACTGCTGTCACGGAGAAGAATTTGCTCCTAAATCCAGTAAGTGTGTCCCTTACTGCAGCTCATGACTGATGCTTCTTGTTTCTCTGCTGTGCTGAGAGAGGCCTGATCTGCCTTCTCTAGACATCCTCAGTATTGAAACACAGTAGTTAGATTCCCCTTTAGCCTTTTCAATGCTGAAACCCAGGCCCCTCAGCTGCCCTTTTTATTCCACGTGCTCCACTCCTTTTTCCATTCTAGTGACAATCTGCTGGATTTACTCCGGTTTTGCCACTTTCATTCCTCTACTGGGGCAGCCCAAGTGGACACAGCACACCAGAGACCCACTTGCAAGTGGTAAATAGAGAGAAACAATCACCTCCCGCTGCGTACTGGCCGTGCTTTTGCTAATGTAGCCCACAGCGTGGCTGGCCTTAATGACAGCAGGGGCTCATAGCCAACATGGTCAACCTTTCAACCAGGGCCTTCAAGCCCTCTTCTGCAGAGTTGTTCAATGGTTAGTCAGTTCCCAGTCTGTGAATCTGCATTGGATGATGTCAGTCACAGACTTTTCTCTTTTTTAATTTAACTTCATGATGTTCCCATCTGCCTGTCCCTCAAGCTCAATGACATTCCTCTGACTGTGTTTTCCTTAGGCTCTCCCTGGACTGTTTGGCATTCTCGATTTTCATGACAGGTACTTGAAAAAGAGAGGGGAGGGTACAAATTCTTCTTATTCTGTGAAATATTAAGGAAAATTAAGATTTTGAAAAAAGGACAGAAAATTTCTGTCCGGGGGCAGTGAGGGCTGGGGGCTCCCTGGGGGCACTGTGCCAGGGACTTCAGGGGCTCCTTGGGCCATTAGGGTAGCCAGTGTGCATCCCACTGCCCACAATGAGAAAGCAGGGCATGCTTCAGAGAGGAGGATCCATTTCTGTACCAACTGCAAAATCTCACAGCTGGCAATTTTGCCTAAGAGACAATGGGACCAAGCCCTATACGCTGTCTTCATATAAGTATCATTATTATTCCAAAGGATAATGACTAATTACTACTACTGCTTTGTCATATAAAGCAAGCCACACTAAGTGGTGTGATAGGCACAGCGATATAATTTAACTTACAATAGAACATAAGACGTTAAGATCCAGATGGTCACTGGTAAAGAAAAGCTTTTAAATATAGCCAGTAAAAGCCCAGCCTCACTTACATGAAGATATGGTTTAAGTGGCTGATTTCTGAACTGTCATGGAGCAATGGAAAGAGGAACAAAACACTGTGAATATCCTTATCATTTGTCATTAGCAGCAAGCAACTAATAGCATATGTTATAGCATATATTCTACAGTGATTGTAATTCTGATGGTGGGACTTATTAGCTGCAAAAAAAAAATAGTTGCCTTTAGAGACAGCTAATCAAAAATGTACCACTAATAAACATAGTGGTCCTAATGATAATTTATGACCAGCTCATGGTTATAAAGAACATTTTGCAGTTAATGGATGGTGCTAAATGGAAAGCAGAATGTGAAGACTCAAAGAGAGGTATTACATTTTAGAAAACAAACTCCAAACATCATGCTCTCTGCTCATGTTGCTTTTAAACATTAGCAGTGATACTCATTGCTGTGAAGTCATAGAGATGATCAGCAGCTATTTAGAAAGCCAGTCCAGGAAGCTGCAAGCATGCTTTAATTTCACCTAAATATTATTTCAGTAATTGCTAGTTGTTAAAAATATAAACTAATGTTCTCTTTACTTGTGATCAGCTAGAAAAATACCATGATAGATTAGATGAGTTACAGAAAAAGCATACTTATTCTGGCTTCAGTGTTACAGCGGTTCAAATCGCAAGCTAGCATCAGTATTTCTTCTCATGGAGTCTGAAGGCACATAAATATTCAAATGCAATTTTAAAGTTTTGGCCAGGTCCCAGAACAGTATTGTTTATGCAGTGTTTGACAGTGCTATTCAAATAAATCAAGTAACAAATGTGTCATGATTACTGTTAAAGTGGAAACTGCAGCACTAACAACTATTAAGATAAATGATACCACGGGTGGAAAATATGAAAATATTTTATGGGTGCTCTGTCTCTGTGTGTATGGGTATGCGTGCATGCACAATCAGCTGTCTCTCAGGAAAATTAAAACTTCATCCAGGGATGAATATTGCAAACATCCAGCTCTGTAAACAATCAGCAACAGCAGCATATTCACTTGCTGTGCATGGGATAAAATGGACTTCCGCTTTGATTTTTCGCTAAATCTTTGCTGGCTTTTGGGTAAGCTTGGCTTTTTTAAAATTTTTTTTCCTTACAGATGGAAAGATTTTTGGCAGCAATCAAAGGAATACAAGGACTTACTTCTTTGCCTATAGTCATCTGTCTCTTTTTGTAGCAGCATGTTGAGGGATATTAAATTGTAATCAAAAGTAGATTATAAGCTCGAGCAAAAAGGCTAGAATTAGAGGTTTAGTGAGGTACTCATCACATTTTATGCCCCGTCTCCATCATGTGGATGTCTACAGCTGAGCTCTTTAGTTCTCTGTATTGCAATGTGAAAGAAACAGGCATTTTTAGAGTAGTCATCTGACCTATTTGAGATGTTTAAATTTAGTCAATGTCACTGTGACATATATACTGAGCATCACTGAGTATCTGTGAGCAATGTTTGCATTGATGTCATATATATATCTCCATACAAGGTGTCCTGGTTTCAGCTGGGATAGAGTTAATTTTCTTTCTAGTAGCTGGTATAGTGTTATGTTTTGGATTTAGTATGAGAATAATGTTGATAACACAGCCAGGACAGCTCACCCAAACTGGCCAAAGGAATATTCCATAGCATATGATGTCATGCCTGGTATATAAACTGGAGAGAGTTGGCCGACGGGGGTGGATCACTGCTCAGGAGCTAACTGGGCATCGGTCAGCAAGTGGTAAGCAACTGCATTGTGCATCACTTGTTTTGTATATTCTAATTCTTTCATTATTATTACTGTTATTTTTGGTTTTATTTTTTAATTTTTATTTTCCTTTCTGTCCTATTAAACTGTCTTTATCTCAATCCATGAGGGTTTTTGTTTTCGATTCTCTCCCCCATCCCGCTGGGTGGGGGGGGAGTGAGCGACCGGCTGTGTGGTGCTGAGTTGCTGCCTGGGGTTAAACCACGACACAAAGTCTGGACCACTGTGTGCTGTTCTGTTGTCTGTGGCTATATGAAGCCAGCAGGACACAGGAACATATTTATCTTGTTAGCTGTGCAAGGAGCTTAGAAATGTCTCGTTAGTTGTCCTCACCTTCTAGTGTTAGTAGGAGCATGTCTGAACCCAGCTAGCTGTAAATTAATGCATTTTCAACTGGTGAGCATCCCTAAAATGGAAGAGGTAAGTATGCGATGACTTGTTATGTAAGTCTGACACGAATACAAATTAAAAGTTGATGTGGATCATAGACCAGTAAACACAAAGACATTTTTAACTGTTAGTGGTAAAAGACCTGAAGCTTTGTATTGAGCTGACAGTGCAGGGTCTCAGGACTTGCGTGAGCTCACCTTGGCTTGCTCTGAATTGGGGTTGTTTCTCTGTAGTAACAATTATTTATCCATAAGGTGATGAATGAGGAGCTGTGTTTTAGTTTAGCTTTAGTTTATAATGATAACAAGTACAAGTAACATTAGGAAACTGAGCACAACACCAGAGTAAAGGGGCAATGTAGATGAAGGACTTTGTATAACAATTTTAACTGTATTATTAATTAGGCTGTCCTGTAATTATGTATGTAATTATCTAATCTGGATTAAACAGACTGTTGAAACTTTAATTGGACTATGAATAAATTCATAGCTCCATAGGTATGGCGTGCTCTATTTTGGCCATAGCAAGACTTTTAGTATAACAGGATATTATATGAGCTTAGAAAATTAGACATCAACAGCAGAATAGCATTCTCATTAGAAAATTAATTAGTGTACATGAAGTCCATTGGCAAATTCTGTCATTAGGACATCTATGATACAGTACATTGATTAAAGAATGCTCTATGAGCTTTTCACTGGTCTATAGGCCTAGTAAAGCTCCTTTGGCCAAAAAGGTGAGTTATGGTTTGAAACTGATTTTGCAGCCTATGAGTTCAAGGTCCTGGTTGGTGGGCAGAAGACATTGCCACAGAATACCTCAAATGACAGTCTGGATATGCTGTGGGACTAACATAACCCTTGTACCTGCAGAAGAAATTTTGGTTAAAGGCATGTATTACTAAAAGAAGACAGGACAAAGGAATGCACAGCTCATCCTCAGTGTCTCTTCCTGTTACCCAGGTGGATCCGCCCACACAGAAAAAACATCATCATCACTCTTAGTGGAATTGCCACAGGCTTCATCAGCTGAGCTTAAACAAACAGGAGACAAACTAGTGAATATGATAACAAAGGAAGGAAAGACTCGTATAACCTTTCTGAAGAGTTTGAATACTGTGCATGTAAATAAAACTGTAGTACAACTTTACAGCTAAATGCACCTATTAAGATTTTAATTAAAGTTGATGGAGCATGTACAGAAAAAGTGAAAGAAAATTAGGACTGCAAGAAGCATTCAAAAATTTAAGCAGGCGTTTGAGACCAGGTGGAAGATTGGGGAAGACCAGTGCCATTAGTCCTGACAGTCAGAAGAAATAGGTGAAAGCTAACTTTTGGCCTGCTTAGAAAACTCATTTCCCAAAGTAGGACTTCTATATGGGTAGAAAATTGAATCCAGCTGTGGTGTAAGATGCCACAGGCCTGAGCATTAATTTCCTGTGCACAGTGCATTGGGGAAGTCTGGAAACACTGTGATCTTTGTATGCTTTAGTTGATGCGATGTTATATCCTGTTTTAGACATGTAACCTTCTTCATCCTGAAATGATTTCAAGACTTCTATTCATGATAGAAAAGAGGTAATTTGGAATTTCCATCCTATTAACAATTATTATTCCAATATTTCTTTTTTCTGTAGGCATGCTACAGGAGGAAGAACTTGATATATTTGGAATTTATGTAAAAATATACACATGTGTATATGAGCACATTTATTTCCTAGTAGTTCTTTTTGTTAAAAAAGCCAGTGGTTTATTAGGTAAATCGGAATAAATGGCTCCTTGGTATACATTTGACTGAAAAATTGACTTTTATGACAAAATTTCCCTTTTAATGTAACTTAAAATAATTTTAAAGGTAAGCACAGTTTTCATTGATGGAAACAAATGTGGAATAGATCAAATAAACATCTTGTAAAATGAACACAGTTTGCTTGGCTTTTACACTGTCTTCCTGCGCCACCAATAAGGCCAAACAAGAGGAAAAGACTGATTTTGAATATGATCATGTCATTTTTGATCTCTGGAATCAGTTGCTCAGGCCACTTCAAAATGGTCACTTACATTTTAGAGTAAAGATCATTTGGAATACTTTAAAGGTAGATGGGTAACTCGTGTTTATAGGCAGCTTAGTTCTTGGTCCCCATTTTATAGCTCCCTATCAGGGGATTGATTATAGTTCACTGTAGCTGACCGTTGGAAATAAGTATTGCTATAAATTTTCAACTAGCTAATCAGCAAAAATATGTAGGAAGAAAGTAAATTCATATACCAACTATGCTTCATTATGAAATGAAAAAATAGTTATTTGTCTTGGCTGATTGCTTATTTTATATGTATGCATACGCAAAATAGAAAATCAGATATAACATTGTGTCATCTTCTCTGCTCCTCAACTTGTTGTGAACTGTTTTCATTTTTTTATGCTATAGCATAATTAAAATCAGTGTAATATTTTCCTTTACGTCTATTCAACTTCAATTTTCTGCTCCTTTAAACAGCTTTTTTCTTCCTCAGACTCATGAGACAGCATAGGAGGATTATTTGTAATTCTTACCCAATTTTCTTTTCCTACCCTGCCACCTCAAAGGTTCATATCAGAGTATTATAACTTCTTGCCTTCCTCTGTTGCTGTTTTTGGCATAACACAGAATTTAAACATGCACATTCATTTCTTATCGACAGACATCATCAGACAAAAGAGACATTTTTCAGTTTGGGTCTGCTGAGTGCTTTCATGGGAAGCCTATCATTTTTTAACTCATTTTGTTTATTTGTTTGTTTTGTTTTAAATACATAGGCTATTATGTGTCCACTTCTCTATGCTTATTGTCTTTTGCTAATGGATATCTGAGAATTACAGTAGCCCTACATATCTAATGAAAAGAGAAGTAATTTTCAGTTCACTTACAGCCTGGAGACAAACAGAATTTTCTCATTTGTGAAAAAAAAATTGCAGTGGTTTATGTACCTTCTAATGCCTGCTGTTACAAAGCCAGAATGTGTGCAGTAAAAATTTTTGCGTACAGATATAAAACGTGCTTTCCTGAATTATTAATTCACATATCCATGAACTGCTGTGGTTTGAACATGCAAGTACTCATGGAGGCTGTAAAAAAGATAAATACTCAACTCAAACAAGACTCTGCATCATGGAACAAGGTATTACAATATAAACATCACGTCTGCTCAGGGAAAAGTCTTTGCCTGACTGTTTTGATAATTTTCAATACCACTGCAAAAAGTTTGCTGTAATCTATAAATTCTTTGGTCTGGTAGTAAATAAATGATTTATCCATAAAAAAAAAAAAAGAAAAAAAAAACCCAAAACAAAACAACAACTAAAATGCAAAATGCAAACAAACCCCTACCATTTTTGGCAGAATAAATAATTTGGGAATATGTGTCTTGTGAAAGAGCCTGCTGGGCTTGTATTAGCAGCATATGTGTTTCCTTTTTTTATATAGATAGCTTTATTCAGTTCATGCAAAAAAGATCAAGTGGATCTGTTGCAGGTAAGAAACAGTCATTACATGTAATGTTACTGACAGGAAAAAGCTAAAGACAATAGTGTAGCTTGCCAATATTACAAAATCAGAAGGCTAGAGTCTGAAAACCTCGTGTTGAAGGTCAGTGTCATGACTTAATGAAAATTTTTTGAAGTTTATGTCTAAAAAGTCCAGATGGTAAAGCAACAGCTCAGGTGAAGGAATGAGCCCACCTCATATCCTATAATAAGCCCAATGTATAATTTAAAATGGCACACAAATGAGTTTCCATTTCCAGCTCCCTCATAATTCTACGTAATTAAAGGTTTGATAATGTATAAAAGCTATTAAATGCAATGCTGAAATCCTCAGAGAGCCATCTTTTTACTATGATATTTGAAAATATCTGTGGTATATTATGTGTGGTTTTCTAAATGATATACATTTTTCATAGCTGCTTTCATTAGCAATTTTCTTCTTCTAATGGCTGTATAATTAAACCATAATGGGATATTTAGGCTTATGTATATTCATGGAGAAGTAGTTATAACAAAACAAACTATAATTAACTATGACCCCCAAAAAAACATTTCAGTTTATACACCAATTTTTATTTTTCAAAGTCCTTATTTTTTTCCTGCAGAGAATAATATTGACAAAAAGTATTGAATATGGCCTTTCAAATCCACATGAGGTCTTTGTGTCTACAGGCTTGTTTTCAGCATGGTTTTTACTACCTCTGGCTAGAGTAATATCAAGGACTTGGACTTGTATATTATTTCAATGATCTCACCACACATAAGGGGGTACATTATTGTCTAGTCCAAATACACAAAGTGGAAAAACTCCAGGTGATCTGTATAATACTTCATTTACTTAGCCCACAGTGCAAAATTAGCTTCTTCAGTATCTTTTCTGGCATCCTGTATTTAAAATAATATCCACTCAAATTTTACACCGTTCTCTCATGATAGTATTTTGTGGTCTACCAGCTCTCATAATCTCCAGATCAGTAGAAAATGGGACACTTCATGTTTCCACTCCTTCCCAGTGCACTGTGGAGCTCTGCATATAAATGGGAATTTGTGGCCTCCTGGCTTTTCAGCATGTAAAATACTGAGTTCATTAAATTCAGGAGAATTTTGACATTGACTTCAAAACTTTCACTGACTTCTGTGGTGCCAGGATTTAATCCTCTCTCTTTGTTGCATATCTGCATCTGAGTTAGTAGATGAAACCTTGAATTTCAAATTCATTTTCATATCAAATTAATAGTCATGAATTTTCAGCATTAGCAGGACAAACTAAGAATCTGAGTAATTAATTTAATTTATTCCTTGACATTTGTCTTGTGGTGGGCTTTTCAATTGTTTGGGTTTTTTTTTATTCTGATAGAACTATTTCAGCATACTTGTTTTTAAAGATTTTTTCCTAGTATTCAGTGTGGCAAAAATAATAATACTTATCAGAATAATAATCAGTAGTAATAATTAATTCTGTTTGATCATTCATAGAGTGTATGGATTTCCTAACTGTGCTGTGTAGCCAGACATGAAAGTGATATAAAAGGCCTTTTACTCCCTGAAGAGGCATCCATCCATCCAGCAAAGCATTTGCATGAAAATGGTAGAAGCATGCAAGTAGCCCTGTCTGAGAAGCAAACAAGTAAATAGAATGTGTGAACCTGACAGAGTCATATTCCAGTGTTGAATCTATAGATTCAGAGAGAATTCTTCAAATTACATCCCCTGCATTGTGTGATAAGGATAGGTTGTCCAACCAATGCAGGAATCCAGGTTAGCACTAATTTTATCAGGGAAAAGGAGATGTTAGTTTTGACCCAGGTGAGTTTTTCAGAAAGTAAGAGTGTTTTTTAAATTGATACTGTTGGCTCATGCTGCCTTAAGGTGGCTGTGGAATTACAGCACTGGTCTCCATGGCCATCTTATTACTTATTCCACCTCAACTCTTCTCCCAAGTAACAAGCGATAGGACAAGAGGAAGCGGCCTCAAGTTGCTCCAGGAGAGGTTTAGATTGGGTATTAGGAAGAATTTCTTTACTGAAAGGGTCATTAGGCATTGGAAGGGGTTGCCCAGGGCAGTGGTGGAGGCCCCATCCCTGGATGTTTTTAAAAGTCATGTAGATGTAGTGCTTAGGGACATGGGTTAGTGGGGGACTTGTCAGTGCTGGGTTAACGATTGGACTAGATGATCTTACAGGTCTTTTCCAATCTAAGCAATTCTATGATTCTATGACTCTCACGCAGAATAATATACTCAGCTAGCACAAGCAAGGATAGACCAAAGTTTCCCACACCTTAGTTTGAATTGCTGCTCTCTTGAAACTTCATATGAAGAACCTTACACTCTTCATAGAAGAACACCTCTTCATCTGATGAGAAATTTGTAAGCACGACAGAGACTATGGACATCAAAAATTAACATAAAGCTGTAAACATGAGAGGTGATTAGGTTTTGTAAGCGTATCTTACTGAGATTACCAGAATGCTATTTCTGGAGTATATTTTCTAGAAAGAAAGTTGGGCAAAAACAATGACATGACTTTTGACAGTTACCATGAAAGGCATGGAGAAAGGGAATTGACAACAATTGTTCACTAACTTTTCTGTAACAACAACAAGGGCATCAAATAAAAGTTGGAGGTGGGAAATTCAGACCAGATGACAGAAGTTACTATCTTTGTTCTAGTTGTATCTAAAGCTGTAGAACTTGCTTCTGCTACTTCTTACGGATATTTACAGGGGCTCAAAAATGCACTGAAAGGGTTTTTTTTGTAGAAATGCAGCCCTTTCAGTCTTTAAATGAAATTACATTTCAGTTCAGCACTGAATATTGGGATGCATGGATGGGATTTTGGCTGTTCTTCTATTCTTATATTTTCAGGTGCTTGTAAAATCTACACATATGCCGAGAAAGGTAACTGAGGACACAAGGTTTTGTTTTGGCTCATTAGTGTTTTCTGACATATGTCTGCATCCTGATTTTCAGAAATAATGGATGTATAAAACTCCAGCTGTCTTTGAGGATTCCTACATATATTCTTCTTGAATCAAAATACAGTCCTACACAGCATAATAATTTGAGGTTGACTTTTTGGTTTTTGGGGGGTTAGTTTGTATTTTTTTCCTTAATGCTAGGCAGGTCGTGCAACAATTTTTAGTCAAAACTGTTTTTTGAATGCTGGGTAAAAAAATGGGGTTTCCAGGTGTTTGTACACCTAATATTTTTAAAAAGTGAGACTGGAAATTTATTTCCTTAATCACAGTGAAAACTAGAGTATTCTGGTCCTCAAATTTCTCCGCGTTATCCCACAAAACTTGTAGGTAACCTGAGATGTGAATTTTGCTTCTATAGTTAAGGGCCCTCAGGCTGACTTCTGTTACCATGCATTACAGACCTCTGGCTGCCAGGGTAAATCATTTGCATGAACTTAGACATGAGACTGTGGTGAACTTTGGGGTAGATAGTTCAGTGAGAGTCTTGTTTAGAAGAGATTGCTTTATAGATTACCTGCATTGCTACTCCTTTAGTTTAGCCTGGTGGCTTCTGAACAGAAATATTTGGATCTCAGCTGAGATTTGTCCAAAGCTTTATATTATTTCCTGTGGATGTTTTTCATTGGAATTTTTTTTTTTTTTTTGCTTCATCATATTCAGAAAAAAGGAAAGCAAATTCCAGTAAGGTGAAGGTAATAGGTAATCCTTAGATCACAGATAGTCCTGCTTCTGATTTTATAAAACTGTCCTGTAAAAAGTAGAGATTCCATGCACACACCATTATTCCCTAAAACACTAGGTATAGTCACAATACTATCATGTCCTACTGCATTTAATTCAGTACACAGAGTAGAGCTGGGAGACAGAAATTATTACTGGCTCCTTTAGCCAACTTTCTGCTATTGTGAGGTGATTTTTTTTTTCCCTTCTCTCATTCCTAATATCAATACCTTAAGAATATGAGGTTTACTTAAAGTGAAAGCAATATCAGGAGCCCACAAAACCAAACAATATGTGAAATCAAATGTGATAAATTACAATGAAAAGGCTATGTTAGTAGTCTCTAACTCACTAAAATTGAATTCTCAGAAAAGACGACAAAAATTAAGCTCCATCTTTTGTACAGACCTGAAAAACTGAAAGAAAGGATCACATCTGAAAAATGCATGTTCACAAAAAAGTACAGATTAGCCAATTTGGAATTAACAGTTAAATGACCCCCATAAAGTGTACTGTGGCACATATATAAGTAGTTTCATTAAATACGGACTTATGTATGTATGCATTTTTGTATATAATTATCTCTTTGAGGTTGTCAGTGTGGTTCAGAACAAAAATTTTTAGTTGTATTTTTAAATTAATCCCAGAATTACCCTTCTCATCTAATGCTGTTGGTTATCTTTTCCTTTGAAAGAGTTCTTCACAGCAGGTCTCCTTTTAAGCAAATGCTTATTTAGTCAAATAGTCATAACTTATATGAATTCTAGTCAATCAATAGTAAATAAGGCACCAATTTTCACAGAGACGATGTTCATAATCTTTTTCTCTAGCTATAATTTAAACTGACTGCTATCTGTGGATGAAATGACATGCTTATTTGCAGAGAAATTACTCTTGACCTTAGAAACATGGTGGTGAAAATTAGATTTTAAATCTGTGGAGCATTTTTATAGCATTTTTTTATCAAAGGGTTGATGATATAACATCTTATATATTGCAATTTAAGAGACAAGGTTCGGTATGAATCCACTAGAAAGAATTAGAATAATTTTTGCTTTAGTAGAAGAATCATGTAGCAAAGTTAGTCTTATTATTTCCACAGAATATTTAAATAAATGTTAGCCAGCTGGCAGTTCATGTCTTTCTAGGAACATCAGAATATTTATTGATATCAATAGTTTTTAGTGGAATAAACCAGCTTCCTCTTCTAACTTCCACACGAAGCAGAATAACAGTTAGCTCCTGAATTATCACTCTAATTCAAGTCACTTTTGAGGATGTGTCTGGAGTCATGTTTTAGACTTTCCAGCACTGGATTGAGTCCAGTGGAGGGCCACTAAGATATTTAGGGAACTCAAGCACATGAAATAAAAGGGGAAGCCAAGTATGCTGTTTTTTCTCAGCTTAGGGAAGGGAAGGTAAGGGAAGAGGAGAGGAGAGGAGAGGAGAGGAGAGGAGAGGAGAGGAGGAGAGAAAGCCAAGGAAAAGCTCTAATTGCTATCTTCCTTTATCTACCGTGAATTTGAGAGAAGTGGGAACCAGAATCTTCCAAGAGGTGCCCAGCAAAAAGCTGCGGTAATGGAGATTCTGACTGAGTATAAGGGGAAAAAAAAAAAAATCTGAAGAAAGTTGTTACAGTTGGGGCCAGCTTACCTGGAAAAGTGGTCAAATCACCATCTGCATAAATTTTCTGAACTTGATTGGGCGAGGCCCTTAGTGACCTTATCTAACTTTGAAGTTAGGGTTTAAGCAGAGATTAAACTCACTGATATCCAGAGGTCCTTTCCAACATGTTATACTATGGCTTTGAACACTATACCATGAAGCTACTAAATTTTTGTCCAGATATTCAATCAAATAGTTCATATTCCCTTCAGTATGACATATTTATTACTGGACATGTGAGAAAAAGTGTTTCCAAGCATGTTTTGGATTTGCATTTTACTGCAAAATTCACTTTGTTTTAGTATCCATGAACATCTTTCTGTACAGATCTCAAAAAGCTTTGCTAAATCATGGGGACTGTGAAGATTGGAGCAGGAATAAAAAGGTTTTCTAAGCAGAAAGATCAGTCTACAAAAACACATAATCTGCTCTGGTTTACACGTTTTGAAGTTTGGAAACAAATGTCTACATTGGAATGCTTGGAATGTACACTTCATTAATCACAGAATCATAGAATATCCTGAGTTGGAAGGGACCTATGTGGATCATCGAGTCCAACTCCTGACTCCACACAGGGCAACTTAAAATTTAAACCATATATCTAACAGCATTGTCCAAATGATTCTTGAACACCAAAAGGCTTGGGGCCATGACCACTTCCCTGGGGAGCTTGTTCCAGTGCTTGACTGCCCTCTCAGTGAAGAACTTTTTCCTAATATCTAATCTGACATTCACCTTATCCTGGTCAGTCCTTTGGGAATACTTCAGTCTCAAAATCTGCTCAAAGGGTTTACAGATGGGAGGAAATGGTGCAACTTAAATGAGTAACAATTTGCTGGTTCTTTATTTTGTTCTGCTGAAAGCTTAAAGTGTGGGTATTTGGACTAGATGATCTTACAGGTCTTTTCCAATCTAGGCAATTCTATGATTCTATGATTTTTGATTTGTTCTTTGTGAGTGTTGAGTAACTGAGGTCTACTGTGTCAGCTCAACATTTTAGCAGAGACTACAAAGGCACAGGAAACAAGAGGTACTGAATTCCTTTTAAATTAAGAATGGTGATATGAAGAGGATTTTTGGAAACAACTCAGAGGTGCTACTAGAGTTAAGAGTGACAATTACTGTCACATCTGAAACTTTAATGTTGGGGAAGTGATGAACGTCTAAGAGTAAGGAGAAAGTTGTTGTTTTGGGTGAGAGGGTCTCAGATTATTCAAACACGTTATAAAACTAAATATATTCACTTTTTTCTTAGTACTTGCGAAGTAGCCACCATAAACAAAAGTAGTCCTGTGCTTTTGGAACAACTGCTCTCATCATAAATAACTTCCCTCTCTTCCACAAACTAAATCCAGCCACTTCTGTTGTGAAATGTGGAGACGGTACAAAATCATAATTCATTCAGTGCCAGAAGTTACCATAAAACAGAGAGTAAAGACTATTTTAAGAATGTTAGTGGGATTTTGATAACTATCTGTCCAGTTTCACTTCTGGTTGGGCAGATACTGTTTCACCAGCCATCCTTCTTTTTTAACTACATGTTCATTAAGTATTTTTTCAACATTGCTAAGCTACTTTTATTCCAATATTAAAAACAAGTAAAGGGCTGAGGCAGAAAAATGTTTTCAGAGACTTTTACAATCAGAATAGTAATATGTACAGACTTTTCCCCACCAAAATAATTTGCAGTTTGAGAGCTATTGAAGATGTCTGCCATTGATATAAATTGCCAGTGGAATATGTTAGCATCAAAATTATTATAAGGAGCCAGAACCAGGAATTATTGCAGCCCAGCTAAAGACAGAAAATTGGTGTTCTGCAGAAAAACAGTTAATCCTTAAAAGAACAATGAAGTATCTAGTGTCACTGGTTTTGTTCTCTCAGCTTTGTTGCAAACTTTTGTGTGCATGTGTACCAGTATAAAGCTACACACATGTACAATTAGGAATACAGATAAATAGATCTACACATTCATATACATTTATACACTAACACATGCATATTGTCTGTTCATTTTGTACTCCCTTCTCCTATGATGGTCTTCTTTTCTCACTTTTGCTATGTTTATTTCCTGACAGACACTTTATTTTTCCCCTTTGAGATATTCCAATTATAGACTCAGATTTTTCTCTGAAAATTTTCTGTGGAAAAAATCAAAAGCAATCATGAACCCTATACTCCGTGAGATAATCAGGTTTTGACAGTGCCTGAGATCATTGCTGAGGACAAATTCAACACCATGTGCAATTGCTTGTATGGAAATAGATGGACCAAATAATTCCATGCTCTAACAAAAACTCTTTTTTTGTTATCTTTTTTGTGTCAGCCCCATGCCCAGTCCTCCACACTGAATCATGAAAGGTCAGGAACTTAGCAGGTATTATGTATAGTCATGACAAATGTGAGTTTCGTTACAAGACAGATGACAACGATGGTTATGGTTTTTATTTTAGCTTTTTCCTTTTTTTTTCAGATGATTCTGAAGATTTATCATAAAATCAGCAATTTATTTCAAACTTTAAGGAATCTTTGGAGACAGAGTAACCTTTAACATAGAAGTGCTAGAGGGGAACACAACTCACATAGCAGCATTATGATACAAATATAGAAATCAGATTCGTTAAGAAGGGCATTAGGTTCACTCAGCGGTAAGGCAAGATCTGTCTCCTGGGCTGCATCAAGAGAGGGGTGGCCAGCAGGGCGAGGGAGGTGATTGTCCCCCTCTACTCTGCCCTCG
>JAVKLA010000053.1:42686533-42698633 GCA_034782735.1 Sagittarius serpentarius | reverse complement strand
GAGAGGAGTCTAGGGGCGGCTGGATCCACTCCTCGTCCCAGACCTGGTCAACGGTTTATATCTAAAAGGATGAGGTGTGGGGGTTGTGAAAAGGAGCGGGGGGAGAGAGAGAGAGAGGCAGAGAGGAAAGATGTCACCAGTCCCGGATCCGGCGTTGGGGCGGCCGGCCCGGTCTCCAGTCCCGGCGGGCGGGCGCCCCTGTCCCGGTGGGTGCGCGCGCGCGCGGGCTCCTTGTGCCTGCGTCTCTTACAGCCCAGTTCGCGCCCTTTTTCACCTCAGTCACACCCCTCTTGGCGTCTGCACGCTGCCCCCCTCCCGGGCAGGCGCCATTATCGGGCGTGGTCGCGGGCCCTTTCCCCAAAACTCTGGGCGACTCCTGGCCAAATACGGTGGGTTGTCCTGCTCAGTCCGTCAGGGCGCGGCGCTGCGCATCCTCCAATGCCCCCCAGCGTCCTGTGTAGCATGGTGTTGCTGGGCGGAACTTGCCTTGTTGCAGCGCCCTGCAAGCAAGGTCCCTGCAAGCAAGGTCCCTGCAAGCAAGGTCCCTGGTTTCTCCACAGCAAAGACCAGAAAAGCCAGGTCCCTGCCAATCACGACGGGTGTTTGAGGCATTAACCCCGTCTCTCATAACTCCTCATGGCATTTTCATTGCCTGTGTTGCTTATGTGGCCTTCAACTTGCTGATGTCTGGAGCAGAAGCTAAGTCTGGGAAAGCACTTTAGGATTAATAGACATTTCTACCTATATTATTTTTCATAAATGAAAATTTCTTCAGCAGACACTGCACAAAAATGTTCTTCTAGAGAGAATTTTACACAGGATTTTCATTATAGGTAAGATGAAGCAGGAAACAGGTAAAACAGGAAATTCAGAATTATTGCTAAAGATAATGAAATCCAGTTATGTAAAGCAGTGATTTTCACCCTAACACCTAATGACCTTTAGAAAGTAGCAGATTACTCTGAAGAGCTCTGCAAGAAGTAGGTAAAAAAAGGAAGTCCACTGTGTAACACCCAAAATCCACTATATGGTGATATATACCTTAAAAATAATAGGGGAGCACAAATTGAAAAAGGTTGAAACCCTATGATTAAAAAGTAAAAAAATAATATTAAAGCTTTAAAACAATCTTAATTCTGTCCTGTGGTGACAGAAGAATCTGGATGTACAGATATTACTGTGAATTTATAGAATGTCACTTATTTTGACAACACAAATTAATAAATATTTCTTTTCAGAATTAGCATTCGTGCCACTGCATGGTGACTTTGCACTTCTTTGTATTTTCTTCCAAGAACAGTGGGACTCTAAAATGGGTTCATCATTTAATGTGTCTTTTTATATTAAAAAAAAAAAATTAGAGGTTTATTTAAAGATATGTTTGCTTTTTTTTTTTTTTTAACTTACATGAAATTATTAAGCATGCAGTTCCTAATGATAGAACTGTCTCTAAGGAACTGGGACAAATACAACATGGGCCACAGGTCAGAATCAAATTATCTGACAAGTTACATTCCCAGAGAGTTAATAGCCTGGGAGAGTTGTGTGCCGTCAGAGTTATTTTAGAAACATCAGGGTCCTGCTTTAATTTCAAACCAATATTTAGGGAGTATTGCAAGTCAGAAATACACAAACCTGAGCACTGTTTGAAATAGATATCTGATTGTCTTGAAAATTCCTTCAGACTATTCAGAATTATGTGTTGCTTTATTGGTCCTGGGAATAGTGCTACTTCTAGATTAATGAAATTATTATCTTTCCAGTGCAGAGAAAAAAGAAGCAACTTTTAAAACCTACTCAAATACAAACCTTTTAAAATATCACATTATGGTGTTTTTTTTCTTGGTCACAGGCTTACAGTTCCATTGACATTAACGAATGCTGCAGATGGGCTCAGAGAGAGCACAGCTGTCCATCCAGGCAAAAACTCTGGAGGTGTGTTAGAACCAAGATATTTTTAAGGTAAAGCTGTGCTAAGAGCTTCAGAGGCAATTAATTAACCATGAACTGAAAAAGAGTCAAGTACCTGAAGACCTGAAGATATATAGGGCCTAAAACTCAGGAGATTTCCATCTAATCTCTTGTAAATCCAACTCTGAGTGCTCCTGGTGCAAAGATACACATCATCATCATATGCTTCAGGTGTGAATTGTTTTGTATGAGCAAGAGAAAGAATGTGAACATAAAATAATTACAATAATGACCTTCTAAAGACAGACAGTCTGTTCCTCCGCTCTTCTAAGCTTGCCCCTTGCCCCGTAAATTCTCTGGACTTATCCTTTCATTAAAGATGAGAGGATTGTTTTTTTAGTCAGACCATTTGAGAATTTAAGCTAATCCATGTTAAATTGCCATGAAAATTTAACAGTAACAACTAAACAAGTCACGTTGGCACTCTGATCTTTTTATAACTTTCTGTTCTCCCATTTTTCTCTCCTGCTTTCTGACTAATATGGGTGGACTCCCATGTTAACAGCTCAGTTTCCCTGTTCTTATCATACATGTTTTTCACAAGCCTAATGCCTTCAGAAAGGTGGGTCTCTCCACTGGGTATTCTAAATCAGGCTTCCAAACAAACTGCCTTTGGTTCTGGAGCTGTCTCTCTTTTACCATTGACTGTGGATAGGATTTTAACTTCTAGCTTAAATTAGGAGCTTTGTTTTAGAAATCTTAAGTTTGATGACACGATCAACTGTTTTAACTGATAAGGTGTTTAATCTCCAGTTTTTAAGAGTATATATATAAAAAAGATCTCTACGTTTCCAGAGTCTGAAAATTGTGGCCCCAATTTTGTAAATAAGTACAAAGTTTGCAAGAAGTCTGGAGGAACTTGATAAAAGGTTCTACTCATAGCTGCTCTCCTGAAGGAGTGGGAGGTATAAAAACCATATTTATGCTTAATAGCTCAAGGCTTCTGTGGTAGGAGTCATCTTGCCTTATTTTAGAAGCCTACAGTGCAGAGGTCTCTGTATGAGCTAGTTGTCTACGTCCCTGTCCCTGTTACAGTCAATACACCTGACCAAAGCCAGTTAGCTGAGATTATGTGAGATGAATCCTGCCCTTAACTTAGCTAGGTTTACGTTTTAATACACCTGTGGAGCTGACTTTTCATATGGAAAATAAGGGACCTTCTGCCTCACATAGGTGTTTAGGAGAAGAGTCAGATGTCTGCCCTTGGCAATGTTTGAAGATATTCTCCACCATTCATGCCCCCAGGCCACCAGGAGCCACATCATGGGACCATGGGATGCATCTTTCACCCTTCAAAACTCTTCAGAAAAAATCCAGTTTTCTCTTCCAACAACCTAAGAATTGCTATACTAAAGGTTCTTCCTAATCCAATCCACTGGCAGCACACTGCAGGAGATACTTGAAATATTAGCAAAAAGGATACACAGAGTGACAGATTCAAACTGGCGTGCCTTTGCCTTTCTTACAAAAAACAGATTTACTCTTTTTGTTTCAGTTTGGGACAGAAGAAGTTTCAAATCTCAAAAATACCCACAGGACAGGAGGTTCAGCTTGTTTCTGGCGTAATCCTGTCCTGAATTCTATTAGAGCCTCCTGAAAAGAATTCCTTTAATTGACTCTTTTTTGACAAGTCATGTCATTTTAAATTACCATACTGCTCTCATGTTGCTCATTAAATAGGAGATACGATGATAAAGTAGATGCAGCTAATTAGTAATGAATACATTATTTATGGCTTCTTAAAAAGATGAGTGACCTGTAAGTTAACATTGTTGGAGAATTAATTTTTAATTGGATGTGGTCTTACTGGTCTTTGCATTTCACCTCAAAAGTTTTAAATAGCCATTTCTTAGTTAAATGATCTGAAAGTTCACCTGTCAGAAGTGGTAAAACAGGGCAAAATAAGGGTGCGCTCCTATAAACTGTCTCTGCTGTCTGTGATCACTGGAACCTGTTAGAGTTCTGCAATAAATTATTTGCAGAATGAAATCCAAAAGCACCAAATCGGCAAATAACTTACGTATGGTCAACCTTAAGTCTGGGACAGATTGACAAATATAATAACGTGCTGAAGTACTTAAATCTTGTTTTCTCCCAATAACATCCAAAGAATTGCCGTACTGAGACAGGCTAAAGTTTTTTCATAATCCAATATACCGCTTGACAACAGGAGATACTTGGATTATAAAAGAAATAGGCATACGCAGACAGATTCTTCTCTGGGGACATTCTCTGCAATCAGCAATTTATGGACTTTCTGAATACCGGTTTATGCATGTGATTGTGTTTAACAGTCAAAAGGATGTTCCGATTTTACATGAATTTGTAGAATCCCTTTCTAATACATTAAAACAATTATGAGAACTTCCTGGTAATTTGCTACTTGTTTCTATGTACATTTTTCTACAATTTGATCTAAAAATCCCCTGTTAAACAATAGAATACATACAGCTCATCCTTCATAAAAAGGTGGAGATCCACCTTGCTTTCTTGTGTAGTGACTAAAGATGTCTAATGACCACTAATGAATTTGATTCCCTGCTGTGGCCTTACGGTCTTTTTGTTAACTTCTGCGTTTTCAACTGTTCTGTTCACATTTATAATATATTAGAAAGAATACTGAATATTCACAACATCCACTTCAATGTTTTGTAATATAGGCACATATCTTTTACATGCAGACACACACAAAACCACGCATATATGTATTTCCATTAGTGGTGCTTACCAAACTCAGTAGTTTTATTACTTTTTTACCTGGTTATTCCAGCAAGATCATGAAGTAACACCAAATATAAGGAGATCAAGTTCACTCAGGTAACTTTGCACATGCTCAATCATTCATACTTTCTGTGGGATGTGATAGCATTGCCATTAGCTTTAAATATACTTTAAAATCAGTATATAGAAGTTCTGTATAGCAAATATAATGTGAGGAGCATGTAATTTCTCAATAACTGCAATTAAATCAGTTTGGCATCACAAAAAAAGAGCATACTGTAAATATGTTTATTTTTAATTTGAATTAAGTTACTGTCATTATTAATATTTTAGACATATAAATATTTTAGGAAGTAAGTTTTCTTTACGTTTATAGACTATAGCAGCTGATGCATAATTTAAGGAGAAAAAAAATATAAATATACAGGTATTTACTAGAAGCACATAGTCTTAATCTCAGAAAATGTCCATGTGCATTTTCTGTGAAGATTATTCCACATGAAGTTTATCTTTTCTCCTTTGCTCATTTACCTTACTTGATTTAATAATTAAAGTTGATGGGAAAAATCTTTTGCAAATCTGAGTTTTGAAATATTTATTACAATGGAAAGAAAACGTCACAAGGGACAAATAAGTGAAACTGAGAGATCAGCTTACTCACTGGAGTCATGTTTGCACAGTTCCTAAAGGAAAAAGGAATCTTTCCTCCTTAAATACACTGCGTTTTCACTAGAACCAGTTACCTTCCTTGTGGTATCCCTCTTACATTACACTTTTTCTTCTTTCTTCTTCTTACCACAACAAAATTGCAATAGGTTCAGGGTTAAAACATAGGGAGAACTTCTGCTTGTTTCTGAAGCCAAGTCTGCACTTGCTCTCCAAGCCATGACTTTGGCTGCCAGCGGTTCAAACAGCCTATATATATCTTTTTTTTTCCAAAATGTTTCAGAAATTAAAATATTTCCAGATTAATCAATGCCTTAGTCTTTATAAAGGCAGGGAGTAAAAAGACTCCTAGAATTTCTAATTGGCTGTCCAATCTAGCCAGACTTGACTTATGACTGCGTGCCTTTTTCTCCCACTTTTTGTTATTCTTGTTTTTTCAGTCTAAACAGGATTATTGCAACATCTGGTTTCTCATATAGCCATGGTCTTTCCAGATGTGTTCTCTGCTTAGGGATTGTTTTCTTGGGCTGATTATGCTGTTAAGAGTTATGAAAGGGGAACCCGTCAAACCAACTCTTCTTCAGATTCATTTTTTTCTAGGTCCATCTAAACATTGTTGTCAGAAATATAACCATGGGCTTGAAAAAGGATGCCTCTCTCTGCCTGACATCCATTCTTTAAGTGCCACCACTTAAACCATCTTTACCTGTCCCTCCCATCTTTCCCTGTGTTCTTTCTATACATCCAGTACAGGGAGAAACAGTTTTAAGTATTATCACCCTGACCTTAGTAATATTGCTTCTGACCTACATAAGCGGGAGCATCAACGTTTTTTCCTAATAGGTTTGGTATGACCTGCATCAGTAATCGTCAAAGATTGCTTTCTCATTTAATAGCTTTTCTATACCAAATGGTAGGTGATTTCTGCCTAAACTCTGTAGTTAACTGCACAAATACTGTACCTAGAAATACAGCAGGCTCCAAATGACTAGTTGAGTGCGTCTGAATGCCTACAAAATACTAAAGGAGGTTGCCTCATGAGGCACTTGTGAGAAAGGGAAACATTCCAATTCTCATTTTTTTTAAGTGGGAAATTGCTGCAGAGAGTCACTAACCACTGAAGAACACACAAGGGGTGAAACCAGTTATAAGCTTCCAGTAGGATGACAAATTTTTCTAAGATTTATTAAAATGCTATATTACATACCAACCTCAGTGGCTTGAATTGAGAAATATACATTTTAGCAAAATATTTTTGGCAGAATAGGTTCAGACTTAACTTAGGGAAAGTAGAAAAGCTTGGGTAAAGCAAAAGCAAAAAAAAACCCCAAACCCACTCACAGCTGTAGGAAAGATGGTTCAGCCTTGCCAATATGATTTCCTTGAAATGACACTCTATTGTCTTTGGAAAATAAAATATAACACCTTTATTTTATATTATTTTGAACTCATGTTAAAACAGTATCATTTTTTAACTCACTTGAAACTTTACTCTGAGCCAATTAAACAGTGTGCCACATTTCCATGTGGTACCACATTGTAGATGTAGTGAGATAGGTTTGACTTTCTCCAAACTGCTATAGACTGGAAACAGATTGCATTTCCCATAAGGTACTGCACCTCTTCTCTAAAGAAATTATATGTGATGCATTGCATCTTCAGATCTAGTATGTGAAATACATTTTGATGCCCAAATCTGAGATGAGAACAAAACCCAAAAGCGCTCGATCCTCAAGGCTCTTTCTATTACATTCCCTGTAATACACATTACTGCACAATGTCAACACTTCAGAAACAATTACTTCAGTCCAACAGGCCAAGAAGTTTCTCTCCTAATGTTTTATTTTCTTTACTGCTTAATATCTAACTTCACTTTGTAAGCAATGCCAGAACAGATCCCTTGACTCCATTAAACAGGTGCTCAGAATTTTTTAACACGTTGAAATATGCCAGTTTCCTGTAGACAGAATATTATTCTTTTAACTCACTTCTAAATCCCACTTTTTGTAAGGTGTATGAAAATAGTACAAAAGGTATGCTAGGTACAAGTAAGACAAAAATTAATAACTGCACTGCCTGTACATAGAGATATCAGTGCTTTCTTCTGCCTTGTAATTCCATGGATTTTAGAATGACTGCCCTTGGATATAAATCAACTCACCCAAGCTACTTTTTACAACAGATATTTAGAGTGATTTTCTTTCCATATTTCCTTCACACCATACTTATATTTTATCATCATATGTATGGCAAAAAAAAAAAGCATAGGATCTCATTACATCCTCTATTTTTCATTGTCTTTTAAAAAAGTATTCACCTCTGGCCACACAAAGTGAATCTAGTAGTTTTCTGAACTGATTGCTCACTGCCCTTTACTTCAGGGTCATTTACAGGAAAGCAACATGAGACTGGAGCTTCAGGGCAGTCTTACATCTTCCTGTGTTTTCTAGCTCACTGCCTGAAGTGCAGTGCTGGGGAAAAAAAGAAAAATTTTATTCTTTTCCCGTAAAAAATTTTTATTTCACTTGCATATTAACTGCAAACCCTAAAATTGATTGTAACATCTTACTTCGCTTCCTTGCAACGCAAAGTTTAATCATCTGCTGGATGAAGTATTTCTACTTCTTGCACATTCAGTTTTTTCTCAAAAGCACAAAGTTCTTCTTCTATTCAAGGTTATTCTTCTATGTTTCCAGTAAGTAGCTAAACTCGTGTGTCTTTTCCCTTCTATCATTTCCTTCAGACAGCCAGAACATGATAAAACCTGTCAACTGCCTATGGAAGATCTACTTTTAACATCATAAAATTCAGGATTAACTTGTGGAAGGACTCTTTTGGAAGAAAGGGAAGGTGCTGTCTTTCCTTGATGAGGATTGCTGAATTTTCAATAAGACTTTTCACTGCAGCTTGCCAGGATCTGTCATTCAGTGGACTGCATTTGTTTCTAGTGAAAGAAAAGTCTCTGTGAGGGAAAAGAAACAGACCACACTCCTCAGTGTGATCGATATTTAGATGTGAGGGAGGGAGTGCAATCAGCCATTGATTGTGTATTGTCGACTACACACAAAGTGTTCAATACCGTCTGACATAAGTATCTTTGGAGGATACTATTAAAAGTGTCTCAGTGAATTTATCACAAGTATCTATTGTTATAAAAGGGAAAAAAAAATATTATAGAAGAAAGGCAGCACATAACAGCATAAGGTTTGACACATCTGGAGTGTGTCTCTAAAGAGTAAGATTTGGGATTTCCACTTGTGAGAACCTTTTAAACTGAGACAACCTTTGAATATTTCCTGATGGGGGAAAAAATGCATTCTAACTGTCACTGGCAAAACCAAACTGCTTATAGATGCAACTTTAAGGATTTTTTCACTTCAGACTCAAAGTTAAATCTCATGAGGTATGGAAATTATAACAAGTCACCACAGTTGAAGATCATCATCAAGGGTAAAACCTGAGATTTTGAAGATTAAAAGCAGATGAAAAATGTTCTCTGCATGACAAATGCTAAAATGCATTGAATTTTCTTAGAAAACTAATTGAAAACAAAGAGGCAGTTGGTGCTGCCTCATGAAACATTCTCTACAAGTTAAACCTCATCTGAATGCATCTCCCAACCTGCAGTTTCTCAAAGTTAGGTTCTTTTTACAAACACATTTTAAAGTAAGATTTATTATTTACAATTTTTATTCTGATCTTTTGAACTCATAGGAGATTCATAGATGGAAAAACATATGGGGAAACAAGTATTTATCACGGCTTAATATTGTTTATTTTTTATTAGGGTTAAATCATTCAGATTTCCTTCCCCACCAAGGGATTTTCAATGGCCAAAGTACTATGCAGGTATTGGAAAAACAGTATGTTGAGAAGGCATCATTGCGCAGTGGCTACTACATCATACACTTTCAAGAAGAGCATTAGCTTTAAGATTCATCTTGCCTCAGTTTAAATATCAAGAATTTAAAAGTCTAAGTTTTCACCATTGTGAATGAAGACAGGCATCCTTTAAGGGATTTTCCACGTTTCTTAGCAAGCTGGGGATAAATATGTGAAATATGCACATATTGGACTTTATTTTTCCCAATGCAAGGGATGGAAAACCAGTAGCTCCCTGGTCCCATAAAGCTTATACTAGTACTTTAATTGTCTTTATTACTTTCTCTCTCCCTTTGCCTTCCTCCTTTTTGAGTTCATATATTTATATCATTTTACCTTCACCTACACAAAAAGCATTATGAAGAAGGGCCATCACACTGAAATCTCCTAAGGAGATTAACAACTAAATATCCCAAGCCATCTCAGAATTTATTTTTGGAAGAGTTAGGGGTGGAGTGGAAAAGCAAGGAGGCTTGGGTAAATTAATGTGAATAGAGGAGATAAAATGGTGGATGTATTTATGAGAGTAGAAGACAGTAGGTTTTATAGGCCTCAATTTCTGCTGAATGTGCAAATTTTTATGACAACCTGTTATTTTTACTAACAAACTTTGAATTAGAAGCTGGATATTTTTACATTTTTATATTTTCAGAATGAAGGAAGTTTTCTTCTTTTTTTCTCCTTGAAATGATGTAATGCCTTTTTTATCCTAAAATTGAATTTGAACAAATGAGTTTGACACCACACATTTCAAAATTTATCCAAACTAGTCTAATGAATAGTTTATTTTGAGTTTTATTTCATATGTGGAGGGCAGGGAAGAAGCCAACCCCAAACCTCTGACATTTGACTGGGAGAGAAATATATACATTCTTGCATGACAGAAAATCTGGTGAAATAAAACCATAATCTGGATCCAGATGCTCCAAGAGTTGAGATGAAACCCTTCCAGAAATTGGAACAGCAGTAAGTCTACAGAGTTAAACTGGAATCGGCATACACCGTATACAGAGTTTGCCAAAGGTGGAGTGGTTGCATTATGTGATCACAACATAAGGTCCTGCCTGGCCAGAAGTCAAGAAACTACACATTTTCACAAGCCAAAAAGTGAAGTCAAGGAACATGGTATCTCAATATAAGTTAGGACAATGGACAGTGAGTCAGATGCCTCATTGGTGGTTATCCACTTTGCACAGTACTATTGAGAGGAGTGGCTTGAAACCAATGCAGAACAATCATTACTTCATCGCTGTTATGCATGGCAAGAGTTTTAGAGACCATAGACTCTCTATTGGCTTTTTTTAAGCTTTCAGGCTAAAATGGAGAGGTTTATAATCATCCTGATGAAGACAGCGAGACTGCCCAGACCACAGCTCATGCAAAATGGTACTAACAAAGGCATGTTTGTAGCCGCCCTTTGCTGCGTGCTCCACAGGCTGGAATCCTTTCAGAACTAACAGCAGCTGAGTCAGTCATGTTGCCAATATAGAAACAGAGAAGGTCTTTCAATATTACTTGCAACTTAAGATCTACTCCTCTGGAGAGAATGAGAAAGGGCAGCCACTGTTTCTCTCTTCACCTTTTGCCTCTCATGCTCTGTGGACTGAATTCTGTATTTCAGTGGAAAATAATAATTTTTTTTTTTCAACAGAAGTAAGCCATGACTTCAAGTTGCTCTCTCAGAACTAAGTGAATGTATCCATATACTTCTTTTTTCCCTCATTTTTCCTTTCTTTTGTTTTTTCTTTAAAATCCCACTCAGAGATGTATTTGTCTAGTACAGTAACCGTTTCAAAGCATTGCCTGGAGAGCTTAGTGCATTTCTTGGCTTGTATCAGATTAACTTTTGGGAGGGTGAGTCAGGAACATAACAAGGAAGCTGAAATGAGGTTTGTTCGGAGACATATATTCAGAAACACAGTGAGACATAGTCATGCAGACAGTTAAGAGACTGGCCAGCTTTTTCATCCTTGCAGATATATGCAAATCCAGGGAAGGTCAAATTGAGTTTGAGAGCTTTAGCTTCAGCCTTTGTGGATGTTTGTCCTCATCACAAAAACCAAATGGAGTTTGGTTCAATTGAGTGGAAAGGCAGGAATAAGACATCACGAGCCTCAGCTAAAATGCATTGGCAGCAGTATCTTATCTTGTAAGACATCTGCACTGTCCTTTAGCAAGCCTTTATTGTCAGCCTTTCAGTCTATTTGAACCTAAAGCCTCATCAAATCAACAACTGAAGTAAGTTTCCAAGCGAGGAAAAAGAAAAAAAAAAATTACTGCAACAATACTTCCTAAACAGCAAAGAACAACTAGGTTAAAAAAAAGAAGAAGAAAAAGCTATTCTTAAAATTATATACTTAGAAGACAAACAGAGGAGAGGAACGGGAAAGAGCACTAAAGAAATGCTGAATACACTCTCTCAAGAAAAGTACCCAGTCCAGGCTGGCTTGTAGGAATTTTTATTAGTTCTGAAATTAGAAACAGGGCACTGGGGCTGGGGAGAGGGGAGTGTCTCAAACCAGCTGCAGCTCATTTTAATTAAGGGCTAATTAGCAAGTAAAGCCTGCTGGAAGTGGAGAAGTCTATGTCCCTATATAATGCAGAGAAGCTCACTGAAGCAGTTTTTGAGAGCTTAGGGATACTAGCAGGGGGAGAAGAAAAGTGATTAAATTTAGAAGTGCTTGAGCACTTCATAGGTATTTTCTTTCAAAAAAAATCTGTATTTACTTAGAAATTCCTTCTCTTGTAGGAGAAAAAGGTTAAAGATGAAAGTTTATAGATTTCACGTATAGAAATCCAGCTTTCTAAATTTATTCTTTCTTGAAGCTTATGAGATTTCCTACACTGGGGGGGGGGGGGG
>JAVKLA010000053.1:42670142-42686523 GCA_034782735.1 Sagittarius serpentarius | reverse complement strand
TTTCCTACACTCCCCCCCCCCCCCCCCCTTCTTTTTTCTGTATTTCCTAAGCTAGTTGTTCAGGTAGTTCTAATTTGCTATGGAGTACCATGTGATACCTCTTTTTCTGCAATAACTAAAAATGATAGCAGTTTTCTCCAAGTGCTGAGATATTGCTGAATTGCCTGGATATCTATGATCTGTGCCTCTTCACAAAATATAGAGTAGCTCTGTTTACAAGATCTGCCTTAATCTTGGTTTACCTAAATCTAACCTTTTTTACATGTGAGATCTCAATAGGCACCTAGGTGATATTTCCTGCTGCTCTGAATTCTATTTTTTAGAGGTATGAAAAAGGATAAGAAAAACTAACTAGGAAAAAACTCACCTGCTTGTTTAGTCTTTTGAGGTTCACCAGAGAATAATTAGCTGCTTTGAATAATAATAGCAGAGGTACTCCCCATCTAGGAATGATGATGTGGTACTCATGTCTTGAGTTCTGCCTGTATATTTAGGAAGAACATACTCAGTTGGGTCCAACTGTTCTTTATTTCTCCTGAAACTATTAATCTGAGGATGGTGTATGTCAGAAAAGGCTGCATTATTGAACAACATAAGGCAGCAAATAAAAATTTTTAACCTTAATATTATGTGGCCTGTCTGCAGACCGGCTGGGTGGAGTGACATCAACTCCTAACAAATCTTTTGATGGGACAGATACTTCTGTATAAAACTTAAATCCCTCGGGGCTGTGCTATAAATGTGTTTCCCTGTGTTCATAACACTACGAGCCAACTGATGGAGATAAGGTGTTTAATGATTGAAAAAAGGCAGGTGTTGTGCTGCCCTTGTTAGAGGCTGGGGGAAAAAGGGGGGAAGTCAGAAAAGAACATGAAGTGAAATAAATCTCATAAACTTCAGATCCTTGGAAAATTGCATAATGAATGTTCTCGGAAGCCATTTTCAGTTATATGAGCAAAGGGAAGGCGACTACCACTGGGCAGTGTGGATTTAATAAGGGTAAGCTGTGCCTGACTAAGCTTTTTTCTTTTTGTGGATATCATTTACCTTGACTTCAGCAAATTTTCTGTATGGTCTTCCGTAGCATCCTTTTTGTCAAGTTGGAGATGCATGGACAGATGTGTGAGTATAAGGTGGGAGAAAAACTAGCCAAAAAGGTAATGATCAATGTTTTGAATTTTAACAAGGAGGTGGCTGAGTGGTCTTTTTCTGAGGGTCAGTACTGGGGTTGCTAGTGTTTAACATCTTCATCCGTGACCTGGATGATGGTCTGTAGCAGTGCTGGCTTCCCATCTGATCCTCCCTCAGGCACTCTGTGCGTGAGACTCCTGATGCAGTAGGTGTGGTTGTTCCAGGTATTGTAGGGGTTGTGTACTGTACTCTCTGTGTTCTGTACTCTGCTGTTTTGCTGTCTCCTGAGGTCAGTCTCGTATGACTTCTTTGTGGCCCTTGGCTACGCCAGTTCTGCAGTCTTCTTCCATACCAGCTACTGTATTAACTGTGTAGTCTCAGTTTTTATATCCTTTTGTCCATGGTGCTGCACTAGCTTTGCTCAAGTAAAAAGCTGGCTATAATTCCAATTCCACTATCCCCACCAGTACCACCCAGGAGGGATTCCCAGCCCAGAAAAAAATTTTTTACTGTCATTTTGTTTCTAGCCACACTGTGACTGCCGGGTTTGTTGCACTTTTCTTTCTTCTTTATTGTCCTCTGAACAGGAGATGGTTAAGCAACTGTTTTGGGTTTTTACCTGTTTATTTCCTTCAATTCCAATGGGACACCCAACATTTGTTAAGGTATAGGCACATGTTTTGCTCACTAAACAGTTTCACTGACTCCATTCTAGTTACATAATATAAGTAGAAAAGTGTGTTGGCCGTGTTGACACGACATGCAATATCTAGGCTAAATGCAACTGTCAGTGCAATTTCTTTGATCCAATGAGTTTCTGAGAATATATTTCACTTGGATGGCAGTGGCCATTTGTGTTTCATGCACTTCTGGCAAGGTAGTAGTCTAGTAACATGGTATATACCTCTTAGCTGTTTGACCATGCGTACAGTCGAGAGGAGGCATGTCCAAACTGGTGTACTGCCTGACATGAAATATAGTATGCCTTTTAGCTCTGAATGGGTCCAAGAGATATTGATGCTGTTGAAGGTGCACTGAGTGCCACAAAAATGAATTATGTTGGTTTATTTCAGGGGTTTTTTTTGCCTGTTTTCAGCTCTGTGTTCTTGAGACAGCTGATAGAGGGAGAAGCAACAGCTGAAAAAGAAGGGTGTGGCCTGACATGGAGAAAATGTGTCTTTATTTGACAATTCACTTAACTTGAACAGTCTGTTATAGGTCTCTCCAGTATCTGGTAATGGAACTTTTAAACTTTCTTTTCCTTTTTTTTTTTTTTTAATTGAAAAAGCCTGACCAGTGCTGAAGTGTATATCCAGCTGATTTCAGTCTCCTAGCTTCACTGAAACTTGCATCATGTTTTACTATCAGCAGTGATGTTCGGGAGCTGAATCCACTAAATGACAAAAGTGAAAATACAATGTGACCTGTGCTAAAAAATCTTCCATCTAGGAAAGAAAGCTATAAGAAGAATCTATGTCTATAATCTAAAAAATTACAAATTATTATTAAGAGAACTCGATATGCATTAAGGGTAACAACATATTGTAACTGAATGTGAGAATAGTGGAAATATTAAGGAGCAAGAATTTGTACCAAGCACTATGCTTTTATAAGTTATACCATTGGGGAACCAAGTATAGGCTGATGGTAGAGGCTGATGTTTGTGGATATATAGCACGTAGTAGTATGACAAAGTATCATACATTTACTACTAGTATGCAAATGTCTTCAAAGTAATATCCAAAAAAGAAAAAAAAATGCAAAGTGAAGTAGCAGCTACCATTTGGAATAGCATAGTTCTTAACGTGATCGCTACAAGCAAAATAAATCTGAAATCCTAGTCTAATGCCAGAGAAGTGATCTGATAGTCTTGTTTGGAAAGCAGAGGAATTCAAACACCGTAGTTGTATGTAGGTCCTGGCAAGACCTCAGAACTTGGAAAATAACTTTTTTGTTGTTTGTTTGCCTAGAAGGAAAAGGAGTTCTTACTTTTCAAAGCTGTGAAACTGTCCATTTCAGAAGATGTGCCTTCTCATTAACATGAAATTTCTTCTGTGCTGTAATGAAATGTTGGCTTCTGGCTATGTTAAACTTGATTATAATTATTTTCCTCCTAACACCTTTGTATCTGCATCTTATCAAGTCTGATAGATGCAGAATTAAAAGGAAAAGTGCATCTAATGTTTAATTCATGGTAATTTGTTCAGTTTTTTTATGGTCTGAGTAAAATAACCTGTATGAGATAATATATTTAATTAATCTTTTTTTGTCCTGGTTTAATACCTTTGTTAGAAAACATCAAATAACTACAAAACCCAATTTAGATACAGCTTATTACCATAAATAACTTCTTATTTGAATTGTTAGTTCAGGCAACCAAAAAAAAAAACCACCTAGAATCGCTTGTGACATTGTTGAATATGTGGAATGTCCTAATTTTCCTATGTAAAATGATACTTGGAGATACCTCTCCTGATTGTAATAGGATGAAGCAAACTTAAAATGATGTTATGCTCTGGAAGCATCTTTGCAGACATTAATATGCTAAAGTTAATGTTTACATAGCTAGTAATCATTCTTATTTGACCTCTTTTTTTCTTTAGACTAACTTTAAGGCCAATGCCATTAGCTCCTCTAAAATTTTACAGAAAAGTTTGCATCATTCTTATTAGCATTTGTTAACTGTGAATCACCAGCTGATGGGCTGTATGGTTAGGATATAAAGAAGCCTGGACCTCTTCCAAAACCTGTAGTGGATTCAAACACACTGAAAGATACTAGCATTTCCAGAAAAAAACCCACAATTTTCTATTTTTCAGTTCATAACAGTTATTTTGTTTGTTTTAACTTGGTTTGGACATAATCAAAACTACAAAAAATGAGAAAACCCAACTTTACTGCTAGCTTGTTTGCCAATCCCTTGAGTGGAAGTTGGACATCAGGCTTTGTATCTCCTTGCTGTTCTAGCACATGGCTACAACAGGGGGTAGGTGAACTGTACCTGCTTATAGCTGCACTGCTGTTGCGTTAAGTAGTAGATTATATATATTTCAGTATTTTTACGACCATTGGAAATTGGTATCAGGTCTTGGAAATAGTTTCCTTATGAAGACGTTACTTCATGAAGTCTTATGAGGAGCTCATATACACATGCCACTCCTGAGGCAGGTAACTTTGATAATCTGGATACAAATTATCTCTGGTTATCTTGAAGGCTGTGACTAGCTAACTTCACGGTTGCCAAAAAGCTGGAAACATAAGGTATGTAGAGCTCAGCCCCGATGGTTGATGTGGATTAGACATTGCTCAGTTGCTAGAACTAGAAGTCTTTGACCTGTATACTCAAGCTGTGATTAGACCATCAGTGGTGCCCTTTTGCTCATTGTATCGACAGAAAGAGTCTGAAAGTATCTTTATTACAGAAGCATTAAATGAACAGCTCATTCTCTGGCTCAAAAAAGGCTTCCTAGAGAGACTTCGTAAGTGTAGAATGGCAGCTTAGAGTTACTGCCAAGCACCATTACTGGTTCAAAGAAGGAAACTCCTCACCCCAACAGGTATAATAGAGGTATCACTTCCAAAAAAAAAAAAGCATGTTAGGAATAAGTCTGCCTTGCAACCGGTCATGTAGTTGTGTAGCCATCAGGTAGAGAGCCACCTGGGTTTTTGGTTTTTGTTTTTTTAACTCGTACATGAAAGTTACTTCCGTGCCTTTATGACCTGTGCACTGCTTAGACATCCAGAGAAAAATACCTCTCCTAACGAGATTTCTTGGGTCTCTTAAGCTAAATCTGCCCTAGAAAATAAAGTGGGCCCTGCGTTCCTGCACTGGCCTGTGACGATCGAAACTGCTCAGTCCACTGCAGTCCTGGCCTGTGCCAGCTAACGCATCACTCTCCCAGATGAGGTTTGTGCTCGGTTCAAGGCATAGCACGTGGCATGTGCTGTTTGCATAGGCAATTTGGATGTAGTCTGACAGTTCTGAGGAAAAAAGGAGAGTCTGGGTACGTGGACATAAGCTCTGCTATGGCACCTTGATTCAAGGTCAAATAGTCACCCTGGTATGATTTATTTAGAAGTTCATGTTGCTTTAATAAAGGTCTGATATTAAGTATAAATTCAAACAGCCATTCAGTAGAACTAAAGACCTGGTCCTTGAAAGGGTTTCTTCAGGGGCAATGGGAACCTTGGGGGAAGAGCCACTCAGTAATATTAGCAGTATACTCATGGAAGTCTTACAAAAATGTTATGAAGAGATGTTCAGGTCCTTGCAGCTAGGTTGATCAGGAGCGCTAAATATTATCTGTCTAAACAGAAAAAACCTTACTCTTTCTAAGAAGTCTGACTACGGACAGGAGATTTTTTTGTGTGTTTCAAAGGACCCCACTTGCTCTGAATCTCTTGACATAATAAGCTAGCATTTGGCAAAAAGGGTTGGCAAGAGCACTTTGACTTCAGGCAGATGTTATGGTGCTCATTGTTTTGCCTTAGCCTTCTCCAGTTCTAGCTATAAAGCTTTTTTTTTTTTTTTTTGCCAGCATCACCAATATGATTCAGTGTCTTATTTCATACACTTGGTGAGATCTATAGAGATAAAATACAAAGGATTTTGTATCCAGAATACTGGATTGCAGCTTAGGTTAGCAGGAGGTAATCCTATCTTCTCTATGAGTGAATCCAGGAAAGCAAGGGAAGTAGCGCATTTCTTCTGATATATGTGATACATGGTGCATTAAAATGCTCTACAAAATATATTGCAGTATTTATTTACTCCTACTTTTATGCCATAGGATTTCAGTTCTTCACAGCTTAGGAAATAACTTCTTAATTTGTATCTGCAAGCAATTATGCCAACGCATCACATAAACAATTTTATTACAAAGTATTAAAATTAGTATTTGGAAAACACTGCAGAACTCCCAGGAGCCTGTCAACTTATACTAGTTGGAAGTTATAATGTGTAAAATTGTTGCAATGTTAGTTCTATGTTTAACAGCCTTTTTTGTGGTATTCTTTGATATCAAGAGTGGATATCATCTGTCTCCAGCTAGGCAGAGGCACAGAGAAGTCAGATTCCACCTCAGAAATATCCCAACCAGCACTAATTTGAATTAATTGTTATGTTAATCAGTCACTTCATAGTAAGAATTTTTGTTCGGTAAGCCACACTGACTGGGTAGTGCTGTGTCCTGCTATTGAGCCAATGAAGATTTCTGACTTTCATTAGTGTCTTAAACAGAGTGACTTCTTGCTGTTTGGAATAACTATAGTATAACACTCAGTCTAATCTATGGTCCCTGTTCTCAGAAATGAGACTTTCAAACTGACTTCCAAATTTAGTTCTGAAGGCAAATTTCTGATGGGAATTGCACTGACAATCAAAATCCTTTAAGCAGCTTGGAAAACTGTTGAGTACAGATGTAGTCTTTTATTAATTCACTACATGTGTTATTCACAGCAGGAGTGGAGCTTGCAGTGACACGAAACGAATCAGGCTAGTGTTTACTTCTCTAGTTCTTACCCTCTTCCTCTAGTTCTTAACAGTTGTTTTTAACCTCTGCACTGATTTTGAGCTTCTTGGGCATGAAGGTTGTTTTTGGTATGTTTCTGCCTACAACTTTACCTACCGTATCTTTGTTCTGATTTATTACCTTTGCCTTTATCCATTGTGTCATTCTTTGTGAGCTCTTCAGTGCTTTAGAAGTCCATTGAAATAAGTGAGAAATGTGGATGAACACAGTTACAGTGATCAGAAAAAGGAAAAAGCTGATTGCAGTTTTTCAAGGTGCTGTAGGAACTCTCCCCATGTAACTTATGTACATTGTCTACTCAGAGTAGATATGTACCATGCCTTATTTCTAACAGCAAAACTCTACCAAACTTAGTAGTATAGCCAGAATCATGTTTTCAGGAACAATTTTAGAACATCTGATGAAATCAAGGAAATGCAAGCATACTTTGTGATTTATAAAAACTGGACTCCAAGATAATCAGATTTTGACTAATATGGAATAAAACTGGAATAATTCCATAGTGGTACATGACTGTATCTGAGAAGAATTTGATCACAGCTAAGTTTAAGACTAAAGTTTAAGGCAGTTTTTGATTTTCTTCAAAATATATGCAAAAAAAGGCTTGCCTTTAGGTTTAATCAGTTTGAAAATCTTTGCCTTTTCAAAGAAAGGCCAGACAGAGGGTTTTAGTCAGGGAAGATTAATGCATGCTATTGGGGATTTTTATATTAGTTCATTCTTCTTTCCTGCTGTCTGCAGTGATGTCAGTTGCTCATGTTTTCAGCCAGTAAAACACAAGCTAAAATTATAGGTTGCTAAATATAGATAACTTGCCACATCATTTAGTTTGACAACTTATTTGTAATGAAGACCCCAAAGCAAAATCCAAAATGTTAATTGGGGCAGAAATGATACCTTGCAATAATTTTTACTCATTTCTTCTTAATTACAAATTAATAATGGTTAGAAAATATGATTATAAAGCCCAATAATAAATGAAATATGACTGCAGTTAACTCAAAGGGTTTCTTTCCCGCTGGATTCCATTTAAGAGGCAAGGGTCACAATTTCAATGTAAAACATTCTGCAGCACAAGGATATTTTTTAATAAAAGGTAAATAAAACTGAATTTCCCCTTTATAAACAGATTAAATCAAGTTTAGCAGTCACAGGGAAAATAAATAATGCATGTTTCATAATCCTATGTTGACTTCAACTGCCTTAGAATTGAGGTTATTTGTGAAGGGAATTCTTTAATTCTCTAGGAATTAGAATTCTGTGTAGGAACTTCTTTTATGTTTGTGTTTATGCACTAGCATGAGTACAAAGATGAGGATTTGCTATTCATCAAATGAAAAAAAGTTGTGGGATTATATAAAATGTGAATAAAACACATTCATGTTGCATTGATCTTGAGGATGCACATGCATTTGTGCATGCAATCAGGGAATTGCAGAGTTTTTGAAATATACTGCAGGAAAAAAATTAATTTGCATACCTTGGAGTCAAATTCCTATGATTTAGCAGTTAGGATACTAGCTCAGGGTTTTTTTGTCTTTGTTATAAGGGCTTTTTGTAAATATCCATGTTACAGGAACTAATTATTAAATATCACTGATAGAGGGTTGGGTTACCAGGACTTTCCCCTCTAGTTGAGCAATCTAGGCCTGAGATTATACAATCGTGATTTTCTTTCTAAATAACTCAAACCCACTTTTACTTCTGTTTGAAGGTAAATATAAAAAAAAATAGGGGGGAAACAATTAGTGGTCAGCAGTGGTAGATTATCATAGGGTCTGTAAAGGGACATGTTCATCAGAGGGAATAATGGTGAAACAGCAAGACTTTCTATAAGAAATCATTCTGATACATTGATACAAAAATTATTCAACATAAGGAAAACTAAGAATGACTTAAAAGCAGAAAGATCTTATGCTACTAATGACCAGTTTGCATAATGGCTAAGACTGGCACAGATTGCCAGTTAGATTCCACTGACCCTTGGTATTTGCCTCTGGTGCATTAGCCAGCACACTCATTACTTGGTGGTTGTCTTTTCTACAAACCTTTTCATTCATGTTGCAGCTTCATTCGTGTCAAATAGATTCTTTACTATTAAGCCTGCAATAGACACTTCTACTGTAGCTTATTTTTCTTTCAGAAATATTCTTACAATCTCCATGTTAAACTTCTGCTTATGGACTATTTTAGATACTGACATTTTGTTTCCTTTGCACACAGATTTTCATGAGTACCAGGAACTACAACAAAATCGTGGCTATCTGCAGATACTCACCTGAATCATAGACATCCCACAGGTTTCATTAGCAGCTACCAAACCTGGGAATATGCCATCTTGACTCATTCATTTGTGCTTTTACAGCTGACAATATTAGTCACAAGAACTCTTTAAACTCCACACCCTCAAAAATCTCCTGTAGATAAACTTATATAACCAGTTGTGTTTTAAGATCTGTAGAACAAATATTATCACTGCTCAACCAGTGTGTCTTAAGGATGCTATGAAGAGGCGAGGCAAGTCAACACAGAACAAGACACCTTTGGTTTTCTTTCTTGCAAGGCAGTATGGTACTGCCTTGCAAGACAGTATATATAAGTATACTATATATATATAGTGTATATATAGTTCCATATACAGAGAGACACTTCTTTTCCTCTGGGAAAGACTTTAAAACCTTCAGGGTCAGAGAATGCTGATGAGTATAATGGCATGAACATCCTTGGTTACATGTGGCAAAGATACTAATACAAGAAGTTATAGCAAAGCTATTTGTAATAAATAGCTTTGCCATAAAAGCACAGCAGGTGGAATTCTTCATTGTATTCAAAGTGTCAAAGTGTTTTATCTAACTATTTCTATAATAAAAGCACATCAAATTATTAATAATGCAGTCACTAACTAAAAATTTTAAACTGCCTTTAGAGACTGTACTGAAAAAGCTAAACGCACTTTTTCACTCCACCTATCTAGTATTTACACTGTATTAATCAAACCTAAATGCATAATTTTCACATTAGCTGATGTTCTAGGTCCTGACGTAGCTATAAATGTAAACACATCCCATGCAGTAAGTCATTATATAAACATGAATTATATTGTCAGCATCGTTCACCTTGATCCATAGGCATCTGCTATGAATGCCAAGGGGGTTATTTGTCACTTCAACTTTGATGCAAGTATCTGTCCACTAAGAAGTGAGATGAGGCTGATCCTTACATGTTGTGTGAACATGGAAGAGCAAGTTTTTTTCCAGGGACACACTACTTTTAAGTTAGGTATTTGGGGTTTTTGTCAGTGAGCACAGAGCTGGCCATATGACTTTTTTCTGTATTTTTATGCAGAAATTTGAACTTTGAATGTGGCTTTCCTCACTCTGTAACTATTAAATAAAGATAATTTAAATGAGCAAGAGGATAAATTGCAGGGAAAGCAAGAGAAGAGGGAGGAGAGATATAAGTGATTATTCCAAGGCCTCTGAAGTATTTGGCCTTCCTAGTATCAACACAGCTAAGTTAGTTTCTGATAGTTCCTTTCACTATTGTAATGCTGAAAAATGTAGGCAACCATTTGGGCTTAAGCTCTATCTTTACAAAGCAGGGTATTTAGAAGAATAAACTCCCTCCTTCTCATCAGAATTCTTTGAGATGTTTTAAGTCAGACACATGCAAACACAGTTATTTTTAAAGAGCAGGTCTATTATTTCCAATATCTCCTATTCATGTAAGCCTGAAGAGCTAGCTTTGAGTTGATAGCTGGACAGTTCATAAATTCCAAGGTCTTCTTTGAGCCAGAGGGTAGCTTATGATGATATATCTTCTTGTGCAGTTTGGCCCATGGAACTTCAGCTAAAGCTTCGTTATTAGGTCCAGTAATTTTATCACTTACTGGTGCACATTCTGAATATGTGACATTGAGAACACCTCAGATACATATTCACAGCAATTTACTACAAAATTTGCTATCACTTTCTGTAACTGGACACCCACTTGAACAAGTTACTCCACAGAACAATGGAGATATGTAAATTTATCTTTTGTCCCAGTTGGGGAAGTTTTCCTCTGGTATTGTCATATGACAATAAGACATGTTAAGGATAACATTTGCACCGGGTAATATCAGAATCCTTCACCCAAAATCACCAGGTTTTCCAGGGTCCTGGTACCCTCTTTAGAGCAGGATAAATCTAGTCTGTGTACAGTTACATTATATATAGAGGATCTTTAAGACATAAGGGATACTATGACTTGGGACCCAACTTTCTTTACAAGTTGAGAACAGTTCTAACAGTTACCTGGTTTGAATCTCTAGCTAGAGACTGATAACAACTTTACAACAAGGCTATCTTCAAGATTTTGAAATCCTTTTCTTCCCTGGATTAAGAGACTCCATTTCTACATTCCAAACAATCTTGTTTTAACTGTGCAAAGTGTCTGGTCAGAATTCTTCATACAGAATCTACATAAGGACAGATACAGAAAAATGAATGTATTCTTGTTTATCAGTGTGTATGCTTCAGTACTATTCCATAATCCAAGTGAGGTTGCAAGGCATTCAGAAAAGTCTATTCCTAACATGAATATATGGTAATTTTTTCCTTATGTTTTCCAGGCAGGATATGGTACTTTTCCACAAAATTGCAGTATAGGAATGGCCGTAGTGCATCAGATGAAGTGTGCATCTAGCCTTGCATTCTGTCACTCACCATGACTAGTATTTGATAAGTGGATAAAAGTACAGGAGTGGGAGAAATAAGCTGTGATTCTTTTCTGGAGTGTTTTCTCCCAGCTTGAGGAAATTTCTGTTCAGAGTCCCACTAATGAGCAGAAGTGCCTTTACTTAAAAGCCCACGGTGAATTTATTTTATAAATGTCTTCAACTTCTTCAGTTGCCTTTTGAATACTTCTAAAAGTTGATGCACAACTGCCTGTGGCAAGGAGTACTGTTTTAACTATACACTTTGAAAATGCATGCTTATTTTGGATCTGCCTGCTTTATATTTCATTCTATTGAAAGAGACAATGAATGACTTGTTATCTTTTTATCTTTTATGTGCCACTGATGGCATCTGTCATGTACCTCTTCACTCATCTTTTTTCCAGGATGAAAAGTCTATTTCACACTCATCGTGCTGATGCAGTTCTGTACCTTTGATCATCCCTGTACTTCTACAAGAACTTGAAAAGGTACTGAGAAACTAAATGACATTGCAAGGCAACTCCAAACATGAGTGAGTCTATAGGCCTCTCAAAAGGGTCTTGTTTTACAATACAACATTGCTTTTGAAACTATACATTGACCTGAAACCACATGTCCGCTAGCTGGAAGTGACCGTAGCAGGTTTTCTTTCAGATGATTATTGATATGACATTGTCCTCCTGAAATACATGAGGCCAGTCAAGCACAGGAACAGAGGAGGGTTGTAAAGGAAAGTGGGATTATACCCATGCTCAGATTGCTGAAGAATATTAACATAATAAAGGCACAAATTGTTTTAGTATCTGACAGTTAGAAGAGTAAGGCAGCCTCTCCATGTGATCTGTATTTCTAATGCTTAATACCTCTAATATTTCAAGGAGTGGTAGAAGTGTTTACCATTTGATAAGTATCAAAAACTCTTCAGACAATAAAATGCTTTGAAATTGTTTATTTGCATTTCATAAAACAACTTGCTACATTGAGAATGACATGCTTTTCTGCTTCCTTGCTTTTTATTTGGTTTGTCAATGCTCTCAAGCTAAACCATAAACCATGCGGTCTTTTTAAGGTTTGTCTTTGTAAACTTTGCCTTGCTGACTGTAATCCTTTAGAGAAATGTGAATAGAATCTTCTATGCTAGAAAGACTTTTAAAAACAAGTATATCATTTATTTCTTTCACCTGAAGTGCTGCTTTGGAAGCAGGCTGGATTCACAATGTTTGTGGTGTAGCCTGGTTCTGAGAATTTTAGAGCACTGTCCATTCAAGGCTGTCTCTATATGCAGCTCAGACTGCCTGAGTTCAAGCTATCCACAAATCCCATATGCTTTTGTGTCAGGATGTTTTGTGGCCTTTCGAGGAAGGACTCTTTGTCTGTCTGTCTGTGACAGATGAGTTATGTGGAGATAATATGCATGTGGTCCTGAGGATGCTCTCAAGTACATTCTACTTGCAAATTCTTTCCCCCATTGGAAAATACCATGAGGTCTACTCTAGAACAGATGGCAAAGGTCATTACAGGCAAGCAGTGAAGCATGGGTGGTCAATTGGTCTTAAACTGACATGCCTCTTTCACGCCCAACACCACCATGAAGGTAGATGTAGTTCTTCCAACCATACAGGGACAATTTTCACAGGCACTGAAGGTCAGCTGCCTGTAGATCTTGGCATTTACCAAAATGCAAGAAAACCTATGCCATTTGCAGGAAAAAGTTCCTCTTCTCAGCAGTTACTGGCAGGAGTTACAGTGCTGGGCTATTGCTCATTTGCTGACAAGTCAACGGTGCTCTTGGAATCATCATCTGATTTCAGATGGCAATTCTGGGAAAGAGAGGGAAAACTTCAGATAAAAGAGACACGTCCTTAGCTGATATAAAGAGGTCAAGCTTCAGTATCATGGTAGCCTGAGTTTAACCCTGCAGAAATAATCTTTTGGGGGAGGTGTAATAGTCTCAGGTATGATGTTTCATGACTTGAAGGTCCTCATCTTACTGCTGCATTACACGACAACTCAGTTTTGTCATACTGAAGAATTATGATAAAATACTGCACAGCTGAGATTCTACTGGGAGACAAGGTCTTGCTGTCTGAACTGTTTAAGTGCAGGTGCATTGGCTCTGGGAACAAAGCTGCCTTGGGAAAAGTGATGTCACAACATGACAATTTGGATGTACATCATAACGGGCTGTCACTGACAATGTGTAGGTTAAAATGGGTAAAGCTTGTGTGAATTAGTATCATATCTGTGACTTGATATCAAGACCTTCTAATATAGGCTGTGATGTTTCTTCATATGTTTCAAGGTCAAAGTATTCCCAAACTTCTATAGAATAAGAGTATCCTGGGATACAACACATGCTGGCCAATGAATAGGCTTTAAGATCCCACAGAAAATGGAGATCTTTGGGAAGGACCAGACAGTTTGAATGGAAAGTTTTAAAAATATAATTCTGGAGCTGTCTCAATGACATGCATACAGAAACTTCTGAGGGAAGATTTAAGCAGAGGTGTACAGAAGACAATACTTACATAGTGTGCCTCAGAATTACAGTTGTAAGGTTTTTTGGCATTCAGATATTTTTTATCAAACTTCATAAATATTTCCATGCCTGTCTTACTCTATGCATACTGACTTTTCTCTAGGAACTTTGGGACCATGGAGACAATTTTCTTGATGGAGATAAATGAATGATGTAAAGTCTTGATTAAAATACGTGGTAATGAGTTTTTTATTCTTGGTTTACACTGTAACATACCTCAGATATAGGAAGTAACTAATTATATGCAGGTAAACTCCTCTCGAATACTTTCTCGGTGCTGATTTCCAGGAAACAATCCTCCTGAGGATTGAAGTAAATGAGATTAAAAGAACAGAGTAAGTTCTATAGCTGATTGCAAGAGCATCTCTTAAAATTGCAAGGAAAAGCAGTGTAGAGATTGCATGGTAACTAAAGGTACTATCCTGGCTGGCATGTGTGTGTATAAACTGATTTATACTCCATGAGAGGGTAATGCACAGAACCAGTAATGTACTTAACTGTGTACTTTTTGCTGCGGTTCTAAACATGCTCAGAACCCTAGGCTTGACAGATTTGTGTGTGATAACAAAGCATACTTGATCAGATGGGCTGTGGATGTTTGTCCATGTTTATTCCACCAGTGTTCTCACTACCTGTACCTCTCACCATAAAGGAATAGAGAAGTTATTCATTTTTGTAGCAGGTTGTCCAAGTCAGCGTTGCCATAGAAACTCTAACTTTCAGAATTCTTTGTCTTCTCAGTCATATATTGTTCACGTTCACTTTTGGCACTGATACTAGCTTTGCATTTAATAATAGACTTTTGTTTGTAAGCCAACAAACAAGGGTGCATAGATTCAACATGGAGTGTGATTACCTGCTTCTGGCACCCTGAACTTCTAAAACTACTATATTGAACGTGGCAGGGTGTGAACGAGCCAGCAACATATATTGAAACATTGTTAAGCCCATTTTTTTCAGACATTCTCTTCAACATGTTAATGGAAGTGGTAAATGGCAGGCATTTTCACAAGCTTTAGTCCTTACGAGATTTATAACAAAAATACTACCTCCTTCTAGAATTAGCTGCCTACATACAGCCTTTTTCACAATGGACCTGATAGCACAAAGAACCACAGTTATGCAGGAAATAACCACTCAATGCATCTCAAACTTGAACTAATTCTTTTATAATAAAATTGAATTGTTTCTGTTGGGATGGAGTGAATCTACTTCGCTAAACACTTTGGCATACTCCCACACTGAAATTTCATGGTTTGTATAGGAGAAGATATCATCTGGTAGCAACAACTGCAGTTCTAATTATCATCGTGCCTATTGATCACTGTCTGCTGCAATTGCTTAGAGATAAAAAATTCTCAGAAATGAAGAAAAAGCCAACAAAGACAACAACTGTGAATTAATTATATTTTTAAAATAATTCAGATTTTCTCCCAAACCAGATTTCAGTTTAGTTGCAATAGCTACTCTTGTGAGAAAAACAAAACAAAAAACCCACATAGAACTTTCCAGATGCTGATGTTCTGCAACTAAAATTGGCAAGTGAAAAATCAGCTTGATCTTGTAATATTTTGAAATCTTGGCTAGTTACCTTAAAATAAATCAATCCATCAAAATGTAGTTCACCTATTTCTAATGACTTTGTCTTCAAAGCTGATATTGTAGCTATTTTTCATGCTATCACGATGAGCAGAGACAATTACATGAACGAGGATTTTTCCTTTTGCTTATAAAGGCCATTTCCTCTAGTTATTTTGAATGTACTGGTAAGCCAGACACAGAAAACTTGGACCAGTTTTATTCTGTGTGGGTGTTCATTACAGTAAACATTACTGCTAATGGGATTTTATAACCTTTGAGAAAACTTTCAGAGGAAGAGTAGGGTGAGAGAAATAAAGTTGAGGAATACATTAACAAATTTCCAAGAGCACAGTATTTTGAAGAAAAGGAGTGTAATGCCCTACGTTCTCTCATTGGAGTATCTTACTTGCCCAAAGATATGTCCATCTTTAAGATGGTAAATTCTTGTTTGCTTTCCTTTAGGTGAACAATTATCATTTGGAAAAAGCAATGTCATTGACATTGAAATATTTGATGTTAATACACTTTTTAAAGAAATTCAGCATTATTGCAAATTATTTCAAAATCATGTTAGCTTCATGGAAAAAAAAACATTTAAAGTCTTTCCCTTTGTTTTAACCTATTTATATTTAAATGGTCAATGACTCCTTAACTTATATTTCAGCATTACTGTCCTGGTTTCGGCTGGGATAGAGTTAATTGTCTTCCTAGTAGCTGGTACAGCGCTGTGTTTCGGCTTGAGTATGAGAAGAATGTTGATAACACCCTGATGTTTTCAGTTGTTGCTCAGTCATGTTTAGACCAAGTCAAGGACTTTCCAGCCTCTCCTGCCCAGCCAGCAAGAAGGCTGGAGGGGCACAGGAAAGTTGGGAGGGGAGACAGCCGGAACAGCAGACCCAA
>JAVKLA010000053.1:42657373-42670042 GCA_034782735.1 Sagittarius serpentarius | reverse complement strand
TATTAAACTGTTCTTATCTCAACCCACGAGCTTTACTTTATTTTTCCGATTCTCTCCCCCATCCCACTGGGTGGGGGAGGGAGTGAGTGAGTGAGCGGCTGCATGGTGCTGAGTTGCTGGCTGGGGTTAAACCATGACAATTACATAAAAATGTTGCTATCATTTCTATGTAACAATAAAAATAAGTGGGAGAGTCACAAGTAAGTGCTACTGTTGGCTGAGTTCTCCATGAGACACTACAAAGTGACCCTAATACCTTCCCACTTCCCCATTTCTGTGTTGTGTATCTCTCTTTTTCCTGAGCATGTGTATTTGGATGGCAGAAATAACTGACCCCCTTATTACAGCTTGAGTTCGTTGGTCTGAGCCTAGAAAAGCTCTTGCCATAATGCTCTACTTGTTCAAAGTATTTTTAAATACTACAACTGTGTGCTTTTGGGCCCATGCCAACTCTGCCTGGCAGTGGCTGAAAAACTCCCACCAGCTTCAAATGAATTTGATTCATGGCGTGTAGCCCACAGCACAAGTAGCTTCTTCTTGTGGTGACTATGCAGCTATGCAAGGTTTTCTTTTCATATTTTTTTTTCCTCCCCATAAATCCCATATCCACTTATCGCTAGCACTATGGAAAAGGACAGACAAAGGCCTGGAATAGCCAGGTATCTTCAGGTACGTCTACCTAGCAATACAACTGAACCCTTATGCTTGAAATTAGTTACAGTTTGATTCTCTGAATACCAAATATATGTTCAAATTAACCCTGTTAGCAAAGACAAAAACAAATTCCCACAATCACAGTCAAATGACAAATCTGAAAGGCATTAAGCAAGAACTTTAGGATAATCACCTTTTAATTGTCTCTCTGTGTAAGGTTTTCTAGTCCATCTCAGTACAATGTAAAAGCTGCATAGATGAATAATGAAATCACTTTCTATCTCAGAACATTTGTGGAAGAAAGCTGTGTTAGCTTTTTGTTAGGTTGCTGCGTGAGTGTTTAAGAACAGCTTAGTGTGAGAAAAATCTTCCCTGTGTATTTTGTAGCTGATTACTGTCTGGCATAGATGCAGATTGATGGGCATGCTCCAGGGCTCTCCTGAGCACGTAACCTCACAGATCCTTTGGATTCTTCTTTGAGGTATGCATATAGGTTTTTTTCCTTTAAAAACAAACAAATAAACAAAGAAAAACAGAGCAAAAAAACCCCTCAAGAAATCTGATTTACAGGAGGCTGTTGCATGCTGAAGCCTTTCTCATTTGGCCACTATCTTTAATCTTTTTGTATATATGCTGCTGCAGGGGAAAAGAAAAGTAAAAAGTATAAATAACCTGTGAAGGATAGATGCCTCAATGTTTTCTCTTCTGTTTAAAATGTGTCATCATCCACTGACTATCTCAGCCCCTTCTTTGGTACTGAGTTGGTCAGAATAGTTAATGAAACATACATTAGAGGTAAAGAGGAGGATAAGAACAAACCTAGTATCTGATATCTTCTAAGTCTGTTTTAAAAAAGGTATTAGCTATCCCCATCACACTTTGAAGCCCTGAGGTAAAGGGGACGTAAATATCATTATTTGCTGTTAGATCTGTCTGTTTCAAATACAGCAAAATTCTCAAAGACCAAATATCAAGTCCTATTTCACGTTTTAATCACCCTAAACTATAATAGGATTCATATCTGCAAACATTTATTGCTCTGTATTGCAAGGATATTTTTAGCTAGTTTGAAGGCTGTTACCATGAAAAATAATTTCTACAAAGGGAAAACGATAGCTGCTTTTGAATTAGGTATTAATCTGGGAGCAACACTTAAGCTGAACAGTATAATAAAGATAACTTTTCTGGACATTTAAAGTAAGAATCTGTGATGTGCAAGTAAAGCAAGGAGTCAGGTACTTAGGGTTTTCTTTCTGGTTTTGTCCTTTGCTTGCCGAGTTGTGCATTTTGAAAGTTAACCATTGTGAGAGTTGGCTGCCTGAGAAGTCCAGCTGGATAATTCAGCATGAAGGCAATAGCCTCTTAGGTAAACAAGTATATAACATGAAGAAGGAGTAATAAACCCAGCTATGCTGAACACAGCATTTGCCCATAAAAGGAGGAAAGAGGATAAGTAGGATGAAAACTTAAAAAAGAAATGTGTGGCTTTACTTACCTCAGAATCCAGCCTTTTCAGTACATCTGATGACTGCTTTTTCTTGGTTCATATAAGGGACTCTTGTCATTGTGCAACATCTCACCTACTGCATAACACTGGCCAGAGAATTCCCTGCAAAGAAAGAAAAAAAAGTCTTTGAACAACAGTATTTAGAACTCAATTTAGAAAATCATCTGTGTGACAACGGTGGGAAGCTATCCTGACCCTGAGGTAAGTTGTACCGATTGATGGTTATTTTTCTACTCTGTTCAAGAGTACAAATACCTTCTGGATTGAATGCATCTGGTTTCCAACTCACATACAGCCCGGGAACACTTCTGATCTCTCCCTGATAACATAACACAGATGATAATCCCAGCCTAAAGGGTATGTAGATGTATGAAGATCTCCCTCTGCTTCCTTCATGATCTGATCATGACATAAGTATGCAGTGAGACAGCGATGGACGGATGATTCCGCACCTGCTATCCTGTGGCCTAACTCGTGCCATGTGGAAATAGCTGGGTTAGCCCTGGGTGATGGAGAGTTTGGGAAGCTGTCAAGAAGTGCTGGGTTGCAGGTTAGGTCTTGTTTCTCATTCCCTGTGTTGGACTTAGCACTGCTGTAAAAAGGATTTTTCCAATGCTTTTAGTTATTTGCCAGTTACATATTGGTAGGCAGAGTTCCTTATACACAAACTTTCCCGCAAGGATACTTTTGCATCAAATGAAGAAAAGAAAAGGCTAACACACAGTACCAAGTGAACAAATCATTCGGATGGAAAAAAAGACAATGACGTCACTGTTCTTCAGTGTTGTCAACATTTAGTTAAGGCAAAGAATTGCTTCCAGCTCTGCATTTTAGGGCTGATTAGCAAAATATTACTGTTTTGGTCACAGAAAATATTTCCTGAGACACCTTCATAATTAAATCTTTTTGCACCAACATCATATCACTGAATAACTTCTAACAAGAGCATAAAAGGTCCTATCTTGACAAGTGATTTGCACACAGTTTAAAGGACTAAATTTATATGGTGAAATATCATTTTCTCCTGTCTTTTTAAATTTTTCCAAATCTTGCAGTTACAAGATGAGACAAACTGAAGACAGCCATTTTCCCAGACAGTTCCCCTAGACGTTGCACAAGAGACCGTCCCGAGGCACTGCATAACGGCATTCAAGATCCATTTTCATATTGCTTCAGGAGAAATGGCGAGGTATAGTTCTGCTGACTTTTCCTTGCTTAGAGAGAAGGAGTACTGAATTAAGCTGTGGAGCTGCTGCTCAAAACAGAATATTACCCAGCTTAAGGCAACAGTGAGTTGCAAAGAGCTTCAGTATGGGCTGCACCGCCAAGAGCTGCACTAAGCTCTTCACAGCGGGAAGTAGAGCTGCTCAAAAGTCCTCTGAGAGTGACTTGATTCCTTAGTAAGAAGTGAAGATAATATTTATCGCAGATGAACAGACACGTTCCTATGCCACTTTTTTGAGGTAGCCACAATCCTGTTACATACAAGTTTTTTAAACTTTATCTATTTTTCCCTATCCGCTTTTTCTTCTTAGCTATTAAAAAAAGAATTCCATTCAACCTGATAACATTAAATAATAGAATGAAGGAAGGAAAGAAAGAAAAAAGAAGCAACTCCTGTGATCTTGTGAAGTGAGTTCAAATATTTAACTTCAGAATTCTCAGAAGCTTTACATTTTAAAATAATGAGGAAAGCAAAATATGAAGAAGGGAAACATACAGGAAAAGGAAAGAGAAAATAGATATTCTCAATACAGCATACTTTAACAAATTACAAAAATAAGAGGGGAAGAAACCATTTGAATGTGAAGGATGATAGCTTTTAAATTTTCTGAAAGGTATCTAAAATTTAATTATCCCTTTTTTCACTCTTTTGTTACCAGTGTGCCTTGAAGGGTGCCAAATTTCTGTTCAAAACATGGCTTCACATTTATTTGCCTGATGACCCTCTCCTTACATCACATCTGCTTTGCTTTTAGTTTCCATTTATTTTTCAGCTGGGTGCCAAAAAATACAATTTCATGGTAACCTGAAGTACTCATGAATCATTCATGAATATTTGCTGAATGGCCAGTTCTTCCTCTTTCTTTTCCTCCAGTTGCTTTCCAAAATTAAAAGAATTAATTCTTCCCTGTCCTCTTGCAACATTTTACTGCAATAGATCAGACAGGAACTTTTTGATTCTTCTGATTTGTATATGACATTTTGGAACCAAAATAAACTGGATGTAAATTCTAAAAAATGTCAAGTTTGTAAAAGAAAAAAGTTGTCAGGTTTTCTCTTTGGGTAGAGAGTAGAAATTGAAAGGTTTTTCTTAGAGCAATATAGAACAACCTTTCTTCTTCCTTATGGTATTTTGATTTTGACCAACATTTTGAAGAGCTTTACCAACAACCTTTACATGCAAAGAGTAATTTGAACTATACATTGCATTAATCTAAGTTAATATATACTTAGAGCAGTCACAGAGCCAATTTTACACTTTTGTACATTCCCATAATTTTCAACAGAACTGAGGCTCCTAAAGACCCCATGTGTATATCTATACAGTTTTGCTTGACACTGTTTCATTGGTATTTCTACAGACAATCATCAACTAAGCTTTCTCACAGTGGCTGGGTAGCCTCTTGGCTAGTCACATATAGTGTGTTACTGAAAATTAAATAGCTGGATTAGAAAGTTTTAATTATATTTCACATGTCTTTTGTTGGCCATCACAACACAGTAGCAGTACTTCTCTGCTTAATACTATAGCTCAATGGACTGACATTCTAGATACCCAGCAGTGTAAGAAAGAACCTGAGCCACCAAAAATAGTGTCCTGAGACTTTACACTTCCAGGACCATATGCAGTCTGAATGTGTTGCTATGAGGTCAGTTCAGGCCCACATGCCTAATCCTAAACCAGCAGCCTCGAACAGCCTTCTTGTCTGTTGAGTTAGCCATGAATAACCTATCCCAGATCTGCTGAAAAATTTTCAGATTTGGGAAATGAACTCACATGATACTGCTGCATGTGCAAATCTGTCTATCCCCTGTCCTAACACTGCTCTAAACTATTGCAGGGAAGCGGTTGTCCATTGAGAGGAGCATAAAAGAGGCTAATAAGTACCTTTGTCTCAATGTCACTGCTTTTGTACTGAGAATTGTTCAACTTCATCAGTCTTCTGCCTCAATATTTCATAAAGATTACCTATTTTGAATTCTGATTATTGCTGTCATTCATGTACATATTATATCCTTCCAGTTGTGTGGATCTATTTACAGGATCAGGGCCTTGATTTACATACCTGAACAACATAATTATAAAGGATGTTATCTGGGTGAAAATGTGATGCTGCCAATGTTGGATAATTTGCAAATGACACAACTTCAGAGTGCCTCCTGAGCATTTTTGGAAAGGTATGGGGAGCATCCAGTTGCTGAAGAGACCTCCCCATAGACAAACTAAACAAAAGGTAACAATTTATCCCAATGTTTTGGTTCACTGCTGATGAATTTTCTTAGCATCTGCCTAACTGTTTGATTAAAGTATTCTACAAGCCCATCTGTTTCTGGCTGATACAAAACTCCGTGTGAAGGGGGAATTTTTAAAAGCTTGCACACCTCATTTAGCAGAGAAGACATAAAATTAGTGCCCTGATCTGTTGAATTTTCTAAGGGTAAGCCCACTCTGATAACAGCATTAATCAATTCATTAGCTTCATGTTTTGTCAGCTAAGACTTTACGGCACTACTGTGGGGTTTGTAATGTGCCAGTACCCCTTCCACGTTCTGTTACATTCCTCAGACAAGAAATTTGACTAAACGAGAGTTGAGATTTAAATTAAATTTTCCTAGTCTAGCAGTATAATGTGCTACTGGATATAAAATGGAGAGGACATGTTTAGGATTTGAAAGGTCTTATTTTTCCCTTATCACATGCTTGAAGGCCAGGCCAACACAATCATATTATGGGATGTACAGCTCACCTGACTTCCATACCTGATCTATCTCATCCTCAGTTTTATGACACATAAACTATACCGTGAGCAGAGTTCATCTTCTGACTGCCTTGCATTTCAAGGGACCAGGAAAAATTGTCTTGTGGGATGGATACATCTTTGAGTTGTCAGTTGGCCATCACCGCTGTAAACAAGGAATGACAGTAACAAAGTTGTGCGTGTTGCTGCTTCCACTTCGCATAGCAGAGTTCAAATGATACTTTCATACAAATTCAAACAGCCTTGCAAGCAGCAAGACACTGGAGAACTACAGCCACATATTAGTGTGGAACACTGAATAAATGCAAAGATTGGGCTGCACATCAAGTCCCAAAGAACAGACAGACACGTCCAGTCTAGTTTAAAAAATCTCCATGGGTGGGAATTCTGCCACATCTCTTGTCCCCTGTTACCTATGGGAATAGTTTTAATTATAATATCTAATAAGAATTTCTTTTATTGCAACTTGCCTTTTGAGTCTTGTCCTTTGAATGTCCACCTTCAGCTCCAGCTTAAGCTGCCGTGTTGCCTGGGAGAAAAGAGTTCTGCCGCCATTAAACTTTGCTGTGCTTCCTACCACAGGACCAGAGAATGGGCTTAGTCCTGTTTTATTTACTGCTGTAAATTCACTCCAGAAATTCTGTTCCTTTACCATGCACTCATTGTGCAGCCTCAAGCAAATTAATAAATCATCCTCTGTTCCAGTTCCCTATCTGTAAAGTCAATGTAGTGGTAGTACTAATTTTATAAAATCTTAGTTAAAGGATGCTTGGGGAAGTGACTTTTGCTTTGCAAGAGTGGATTTTCAGGGGGTATAAAAGGTGACCCCAGGCCAATGTGTATTTCATGCCATGCAGAAGTTGTGACCCTGTGCTGCTGTCTCTATTAGAAGAGCTTTGTTCAACTCTTCTGTTTGTACAGTTTCTACACAGTGGTCCACATCTCAGATGGAGCCCTCAGATAAGGCTTTAATGTGACGAAGAAGAAGAATCAGTAAAAACGTTATTGACAGGAGGTTCCTGTTGGGGGAAATCTTCCTCCCAGTGTATGCCAGCAGAAGGAAACTGCACAGGATTTGCTCATTCCTTTCTTCAAAACTAAAACTGTACTAAAATGGATCCCTTGCTTCAGCACCTCCTGCGCTCTGGAGCAGAGGCGTGGCAACAACTCCACATCCTTAGGACAAATTTTCTGCCTGCTCAGATAGTTTGTGACTAGTGTAGAAAAAATCAAGGACTTGATTTTTATCTCAGGAAAACTGGGCACATGTGGAGCTCTCAGACTCTTCCTGGCATGGTCTGAATTAGGGATGAGTTCAATGTAATAAATCCTAGTGCTGGACCAAAGCTTGTGAGCATCAGAGAGAACTGAGACATGGGTCTTTTTTTCTGGGGTCCTTCCTTGAGTACAAATGGAGGCATCAACCCCCTTTGCTTATTGCCTCTGTTCATATACTTAATCTTTACACTACTGTAAATTAACTTTACAGTACCACTCATCTTTTTGCAAGGAGTGGAAAGGACAATAACAACGAATGGGAAGCTGACAATTTTTCTTCTCTCCTTGCTGTGTTTCCCATCACAGAGTATATGCAATTTGAGGTCTTTTGCTGTCTGGTACACACCGATATTTCCTGCAGTAACACATCACTTTGTACATCTCCTTCTCACGGTATAGCTTGCATGATTTCTTTTGTGCCATCATCTGAAAGCAGCCTTAGTTTCCCTTCATTCACAGGTGTTAGTTAAGCTCCCTTCTCTGCTAAAGAATAGTCTCAGATTAAATAGAAAGATGTTTGGTTTTATTCTGGCCTACTGAATATTAAATATCTGCTAATGAAAATAGGGATCTTTTTTGCCTTTTTTGTACTTTTAAATGAGTAAGAACAAGCAAAGCAAAATAATCCTTACACTGAGATGAAGTACCCATTAAAAACATTAAAACCACTGTAGAATCTATCTTTTCTGAAGCTCGAAGTTTTTCCTTATGTATAAGAAAATGTTTTAGCTAATATCATCAGCCTGAATAAAACTAGTAAGAGTCTTATTTCCTGTCCTGTGTCATGTGTGAATATTTACCTTTTCTTGTAACTATGAGAAATAAAAATGATAAAGATTAGATTAGTAACTGATCTGCTGGGAATACTGTGCATTTTCTTATGTAACTGCAAATAAGTGTGGATTTATCATCTGGAATCAGCAGAAGCAAAGAGTCTTGAACGGCTAAAGGGTATTTCAGGACTACTATGTCTTTCAGACTACCATTGTGATCGTTCCATGTATGTACTTTTGAACCAAATTGCTTTCTCTAACTTTCTTAGAGACTTAGGAAACCTTTCTTTTCCCTACAATGAAATCCTGAAAGCAATGATTTGGAGATACTTTCTCATCCTATCAGCTATTGTTTATTGTTTCAGTATTCAGCTGCACAACTGAATTCTCAAAGCACCAAGAATCACTTTTTCCAAAACCAAGGAAATTTTCTTGACATTACGGTTTACAAAAAATTGAGAAAAGCAATAATAAAACAAGTGCTTCTTTAGACCCTTGTGTTTGTGATTTCCTCAGAATAAGTTCAGAATTTGCAGCTATCCCCTAAGTTTTGAAGGTTCCCAGATTTTATTTGTTTTAAAGTGGTGTGGCTATAAGTTGTCAGTGTCATGCATGAAGCAGGAACATTTTCAACAGCACAGAAAATTTCTGAGTCAATGAAGATCAGATAGGTGTGTGAGATCTTTCAGAGAGATCTAATAATATACCAATTAATATTTTCAAGATAACCAGGACCACTGTGATCAACTATGTTTTTCTGTGATGAAAGAATACAGTCATCTTGTTCAAGAGAAAGAAAAGACAGAAGGAATACAGTCTTCAAGTGCTCGATGAGTGTTTGTTATAAAGAGCAATAGAACTACATATTCACTACATCGAAACAAGTACCAGTGAGCTTCAGCCTGTGCCTTAGCTATTAACAGAGCTTAAACCCTGGCAAAGCCTGTGCAAAAATGTTGCAGCGTTCTTAAATGGAGTTTTAAAGAACATTTAGAAAAACATTCATCAGTGATGATTTAGGTCTAGTTGGTGCTTTTTGGTGGAGGGAGCTGACTTCTAACAGTGCCCTCTATGTTTATCCATAGTTCTTTTCTGCATATCATATGCTTTACTATACTTGCACTAACTCTATTAATTTATGGTTGAACTAAAATACAGTTTTTAGGTACACTTAAGGCAAGTGTGGCATAACAACAAATGAACATTCAACAGTGGAGAGGAAGGTAAGAAACGTTAATATAGTGGCAAGCGTACACTGGAACCTAGTTAGAGTGAACATCTAAATCATTACAGAAAAAAAGTCCTTGAAGTCTTTACAGAGAATTCATTGTGTAGCTGCAATTAAACAAACAAAACATAAAGGCATTTAAAGAAAGTCTACAAAACAAACTTGAAACTATAATAAGATCACATACTTTCCTGGCTTGGCCTTATGTAACACTGTTCATTCTCCATTATCTCACCTCAAAAATATATAGAAGTGGAAGGTATCCAAAGAAGCCTAATGAAGTTCTTGAAGGCGTGGAAAGACTGCTTCATTTTGAGGTGATTAAGAGAGGACATTACGGAACCATACAGGGAAATGAATGTCACAGAGAAGGTAAATTAAGAAGTCCTCGCTTACTCTTTCTTCTAATAATGCACAAGGGTATGTGTAAAGAATATGAAAAGAAATCAGTACGAAAACAATAAAATGAATGGGAGTACTTGCAGATGACATAATTAAACTGCTGAGCTCATCGATGAGGTACTTAATGGAAGATCAAGCCTTAGAATTGTGGATTTACAAAAAAAGAAGAGTCTGATTCTTTGCTAATGGCAACACCTACAGTTGCAAGAGAAAAGGCAATGTAACTGTTGGGCTTTTCCAACGTTCAGGGTCACAAAAATATCTGGGTAACAAGCTCATTTGAATTTCAGTGAGGATAGGTTTTAAAGTCTACCTTAGGATGTGGCTCTCATAACCCCAGAGTTCCCATTTGACAGGACCTTTCTCTGAAAGAGCTGAGAGTCAATGGACCTCAAGACACTGTGGCCGAGAATCTCTGACTTGCTGTAAAAAGTTAGCAGCCTCAGCATTGTGCCTGAACAAAATAAAACCAGACATAAAACCTCACCATTCTCTTTGTGACACATGCATCTGATTTCGCAGAAGTTCCCAGCCTTTCTAAGCATGATACTTTGTCAACATCTGCGCTTGCACTGTCACCAGTTCTCCAACAAGGAAAAGGACTTAATAGTTAGGCGTCACATTGGTCAGAACAATGTACTTTTGAATCCAAGCCTAAGTTATGCATTTGAAGATTTTTGTACCTAGAGTGTGATTCATCTCAGCTGGTTTCATTTTTCTAGAAGTCTCTAGAACCTTCTGGTTAAAGCCAAGCACCTAGATTCCCCTCTTTGGTGAGTGGCAAGAGGCATCTCCAGAGGAAGGCTGTTGCGACCTCTTCCCTTAGCAGTCACTGAAGCTTAGATAAATGAAAGTGTATTTGAGTTATATTCAGGCCTGAATGCCATGATAACAGCCCTTCCCAGATATCACAATTAGCCAACTTTGTTTGGACCTAGACAGCTTTGAAATTAGTTCATTGCATACCTGACCTTGTATAGTTGCTTCCAAAGTAACAGTAAAGAAGTCTGCAGCCAGCATTTTTTAAGAAACTTATTCTGTCACTCAGTGATAAAATATATGCTCTTTAGATGATGTGACCAGTAACTGGCAGCATTATTCGGCAAGCAGGGTCTTATAGAACACTAAAAAATAAAAACTGCAAAGCCAGCTGCTAAAAGTGTCCTCTTGGAAACACAAAAATGGAAGAAAAGCATTGGTCATTCCCCAAAATGGGCTGTTCTGCTTGTAAAACTACGTTTTTCAGCTTAAAGGCATTCTTTTGTAACTTTACTATTTCAGATGATTGAAAATGAAATATTCAGCAGATTTCCACTACAATCTTGTAATGCATATTTCAGAAATATTGCAACTCCACTTTCTCATGTATGAAAAAAAGCACCTGAACATGTACAGAAGTCTGCAGTTTGTAAATACATAGTTGGTAAAGTTTTGGTCTCTTTTCTTTGTCGTAGACAATTATATCACCACCATCTGCTGATCAAATTGCAAACACAGAATTCCAGGATGATGTCACTGCCTATTATTAAGTTTGTCCGGCATTTCGCATTACAAGACTGTCTTTATATTTCTAACATCAAACAGTAATAATTTGGACTGAGGAGGCTTTTGTTCTCATTTTTCCCATGCCGTGTGGCTGTCTCTTGTTTTGTTACATGGGTTTTCTTTACTGAAACAGTGTTTTAAACATACATTTTCTTCAGTTGTTTTTGACAAAAAAGTGAAGGGGAAAATTCTTTACTCTTTGACAGTGTTAAATATAATTTCTCATCTCAAGCGTAGGCACCCCTGAAAGGTAAGTCATGTAACATCAAATATTTTAGGAAAGGAGGAATCACCCTGTAGAGATGTCTGTGTCATCTTTGAACACAAAGACAACCAATATGATTAAAGATTTACTAGCTTTATTGCCTGTATGTCTAGTGAAAAGACTTCAGGCTTGACAATAATGCACTTTGTGTCACTGAGATATTTGTTGTTGTTCCTGATAACATTGGCTCCAACTGGGCAATGAGTTTGGTCTTAGAAGAGCGACAGTTTTCACGCTTTCAATGGAGTCAGGCAATCCCAGAGAGCCAACTCTGTGCTCAGAGACAACGTGCTCCCTGTTTGCACACATGCTGGCATGTCTGTCCCAGGGTGTGCATCAAAACAGTTTAGATTAGGATTTATATGTTCCTCTTTCTTCCGTAGCCCCACAGCTGTAGACTGTTATTGCTACATATGGTCAACAGCTGCAACTGTAGGAGGGATGCGAACAGTCTGATAGTGAGAAATATAGTATTTACTTAATTCAGGCAGAGGAAGGAGTTCAAACTATTTCTTCCTAATCATTAGAATATTATAGCAAGTCTCGTGGACTGTTGTCTTGCCTTTTGAAATGCAGCCTGCTTCATCAGCCAGCCACCTTTGGAAAGGATTCCCTGCAAGAGCTTTTGGCACCACAAAGAAGACTAGGAGTTCAGTTCCAGCCTTTTTCCTCCTGTGGTGGGTTGACCCTGGCTGGATGCCAGGTACTCACCAAAGCCGCTCTATCACTCCCCCTCCTCGACTTGACAGGGGAGAGAGAATATAATGAAAGGCTTGTGGGTTGAGATAAGGACAGGGAGAGATCACTCAATCAATTACCATCACAGACAAAACAAACTCGACTTGGGGAAAATGAACTTATTTCCAATCAAACCAGAGTAGGAAATGAAAAATAAAACCCAAATCTTAAAGCACCTTCCCCCACCCCTCCCTCCTTCCTGGCTCAACCCCACTCCCAGTTTTCTCTCCCTCCTCCCCCCCAGCGGCGCAGGGGGACGGGGAATGGGGGTTGGGGTCAGTCCCTCACACCTTGTC
>JAVKLA010000053.1:42630457-42657135 GCA_034782735.1 Sagittarius serpentarius | reverse complement strand
CCCATGTGAACCTCATGAAGTTCAACAAGTCTAAGTGCAAGGTCCAGCACCTGGATGGGGGCAATCCCCAGTATCAATACAGGCTGGGTGATGAATGGGTTGGGAGTAGCTCTGCAGAGAAGGACCTGGGGGTGCTGGTGGATGAAAAATTGGACATGAGCTGGCAACGTGCACTTGCAGCCCAGAAAGCCAACTGTATCCTCATCTGTATCAAAAGAAGCGTGGCCAGCAAGGTGAGGAATTTTGTGTCCCTGTCTACTCTGCTGTTGTGGGACCCCACCTGCAGTACTACTACATCCAGCTCTGGGGAACCCAGCACAAGAAAGACATGGACCTGTTAAAGCAGGTCCAAAGGAGGTCTACAAAAATGATCAGAAGGCTAGGACACCTCTCCTGTGAGGAAAGGCTGAGAGAGTTGGGGCTGTTCAGCCTGGAGAAGAGAAGGCTCCGGGGAGAGCTTTACTGCAGCCTTTCGATATAAATCCGGGGATTTATAAGAAAGGTGGAGAGAAGGTTTTTACCAGGGCCTGTAATGACAGGACAAATGGCAATGGTTTTAAACTAAAAGAAGTAGATTTAGATTTGACATAAGGAAGAAATTGTTTACTATGAGGGTGATGAGACACCAGAACAGGTTACACAGAGAAGTTGTTGATGCCCCATCATTGGAAGTATTCAAGGTCACATTGGACAGGACTTGGAGCAACCTGATCTAGTGAAACATGTCCCTGCCCATGGCAGAGGCGTTGGACTAGATGATCTTTAAAGGTCCCTTCTGTCTCAAACCATTCTATGATTCTGTGATTTTTAGGCCTAAATAAGTCAGAAATATGTTAGGAAAAATAGCATTGACTTTTATAATTAAGATCCACCTTGTAATGCAAAAACATGAGGATGCCAGTCTCTGGTTGCTGGACCAAAACTGTTTCCTATATTTCATAGTATCTGGGTGGAACATTTTGCAGCCTGGACTCCTTTCAATCTACTGTTCTGTGGGTACGTTAAGCGTGTTTGTGAATCATATATCTGTATTAATGGGATTTCATAAATACGAATGTAGTTTGTACTGCAGTGGAAAATATTTCACTCAGAGGTTTAACACTTCATATTCTGTGGAAAACATAATGGCCAAAAACATTTATGGGTGGGGAAAAAAAAAAAAAAAGAGGCAAACCAGACTAACCCAAGCTTTCATGGTACAAGACTGGTTAATAAAGGCACAAAATAAAAGGATTTTTTTGTCTTAAGGTTTTTTTAGCATAGTTATCTGGGATATTTTGTCATCCATGAGAACTGCTTATATGTCTTGGCAGCCATACTTTCACCTCCCATTTAGCGCTTGCTGTTTATTCTGGTTTCTAATGTGGTCAGTAAGGTGCTGTGCTAGTTATCTTTTTTTGCCCACCTTTTGGGATTTCTCTGATCTTTGGCAATTTTATCTCAGTGCTTTGCCAGTTGTCTTAGAATAGGAGCGCAGCCATTGTCAGAACAGCTGGTTTTGTTTTATTTTTATATTCTTTACTTTCTTGTGTCCCCAGGGACAAATTATCTGGCCCTTTCCTCCAACTCTTCTCTTGGCACTGAATTGCCTTCCAAGTAATGTATATTACTGGAATATCTGTCACCTTGATGCATGATATTTGCCAGGAGGTATGTAACATCCTATACACAAATAAGGATATACAACTCACTGTAGCTGTTTCTTGGGTCAGTTTAATGTATCCAGCAGCTTGAATCATGTGCTCAGAGTGGATACATCAAGATGAACAGCAAAAAATGTATACCCAATATAGACTGGAAATGTAAATCTTACAGCAGTTATTTCATGCAGCACTGTGCATCGTGTCAGTGCACTTGCCAAGGGTGTTGGAAATTCAGGTTCAGAAACTTACTTTGTGGAGTTCTGAGTCAGAACAATTTATCATCTACTATTTCAGCTCAGGCTGTACTAGAACCTGAATTTCATTCATTCATTCTGGTCTGAGTACTCTACGTATGCAGCTATGAAATCAGTCTCTTTGCAACCTTTACAGAGCAAATCACTTGCTGTTTGAGGCAGCTTCATGAACATATGGCTGGCTTCATGACTTGTGTATTTTCTCCGTCGCACTTGTAAGAAGCCTAAGGAGATTCATAGTATAGAGACAGATGTGTTTAGGAAAGGAGTCAGCATTTTGCCCCATAGTTGGCATCTTAGTGACATGAGGGCATCACTGAGAGCTGGCAACATCACTGTGCAGCGTGATCTTTATCTTAACAACTCTACAGGGATTTTTCTGGCTCTAGAAAAATCTGGTTGATTCAAGGAAATTTCTACATCAAGACAACCTTTGATCTTTCAGCCACATAATCCCCCCTCTGGGAGTCTTCTACTTCTCATGTGTAAAGAAACTTGGGTTCTCACGCTGTAAAAAGGTAGTCCCTGCAAGGGTAGCCTCTAGAGTTATTAGCTCCAGATAGCAATTTATTCTGTATATTTATTTTAACAATAAAAGGATGGGAGGAACTGCGTTTCTAAGGTGTCTTCTTCTTTTAATCTACTGTAAAGGGATATACAAAATATGAGCTCTGACTGGTCATTGAGCTCTTATATGGCTCACATAAGCAGATGAATCCCACTATTGGGCTCCCACCTCTGGTCCTTGATCATTTCACATGAACATTGTCTCTAGACGGTTTATGGCAAGCCATATATCACAAGAACAGAGAGAACAAACTAAGGAGTATAATGTCTGGTTTGTGTGTTAATTATAGCCTGTCAACAGATCAGTAACTTGCTTTCCAACTCTTTACATAATACCTGGGTGTTGTTTGGGCTTGATAATGTTGGCTGCTCAATACCCCATACAAAGCAGCTGGCTGGGGTGCATTTCTTTCACTATATATTTCCACAGGGATATTTAAATATATGATAATTTACAGTTTAATCAGGTTTGCTGATATTTGAGTATATGAGATTCTTGCTATGCTATACTGTCTGAATAACATTAAGCTCACTTCAGATTTAGAGAATCTGGATAATTAAATCATTCATGTTACTAAAAAAACCCGAGAACGACAACAAAAAACAGAACAACACAAAAAAAAATCCCACAACACCAACCGAAAAAACCTCCTTCAAGCTTTCAAAAACTTTGCATTCAGACAAAAATGAATTTCAGATATTAGTCATAAATAGGTTTAAGTCAGCTAAACACCTCCAAACAGCAAAAAAGAAAATGGAAGTTACTCTCCAAGTCCCAATACATTCTTCACAAAGAAAACAGTGTTTAAATTTTTTTGAGAAATAGCTTACAAATATATGCAATACTTTTCACTTTCTTTGCATAATCAGAGCTCTTAAAAATTTAATCAAACCACCACCTGCCTCAAAAATTCATCATAAAAGTATTTAAACTTTAAAACACAATTATCTGTCAAAAACACTTGAGCACTTCCAAATCCATAATAAGAAATCATTCAAAAAGTGCTGAGTATGGTCCCATTGACACACTTTTTCAGCAAATGAATGAACGAGCAATACCTACTGTCGTGGTTTAACCCCAGCCAGCAACTCAGCACCACGCAGCCGCTCACTCCCTCCCTCCCCCAGTGGGATGGGGGAGAGAATCAGAAAAAAATAATGTAAAGCTCGTGGGCTGAGATAAGATACTCTATCCCAGCCGAAACCAGGACACCTACCTAGTCTTCCCCATTTTAGGAAACAAAAACCAGTATCAGTAACACTATTTCTGAAAATGTATGTATTTTGATCTCAGACATATGTTGAGGCTGTGTCCTCCTGTGTATTTTAAGGTCCCCCATTGCAACCAAGCTCCATATCTTAAAAGGATTAAACTGTCTTCTCTAGCTCTAATTCCTGCAGCCAGGTATCAATCCTGACTCTACAAACTCAACGCTTTTCAACTAAAGCCAAATTTTACACTGTGGTTTTGTTGTCAATAAAACCATAAGCAATGGTGAGTCCTGTTTAAAAGGCTCAAATACATCAACTGGCAGCTTCTAAAGATGACAGCCAATTTCACCCCTGTTTTAACCATTCAAGATAACCACTATGACACAAATGAACCATACAGATCTGTAATCCCATTTGATGGGAGGATTGTCAAAGGAAAAATGAGTGATAGCCGCAGCTGGTGAGAGCATGCAGCTCTTTTCACTCTCTGGATTTAATCAGGTTACACCATCGATGCTCCAACAGTTTTACGTAGCTTCATATTGCTGTGAAAACCTGTTGAAATAGAGGGTTAACTTCAGTGAGGCAGGAGGAGCAGGTTTGTCTCACTGTTTTCAGGATCCGAGCCAATAGACAGAAATACTGAAAGAATATTCTCCTAGGGAACACATTTAAATGCCAAGCCTAGATTGTGCCTATTTCTTTTCTGTATCCAAAAAATGGATGTTCTTTTTGTCATTAAAGAACAATAGGAGGATACAGAGGCCATTGCTTTGCCTCAAATTTTAACTAAATGTTGGTTTGAGAAGCTATTCTTTTTTTGCTTTTCATATGGCGAGGATATGGTATGTGATATTTACCATTTACTTCTTTTTCTGACAGACTTCAAGTGAACATGATTGTGTTACATGTGAACTAGAATTCATTGATCAAAACTGTCAGAGACACACAAAAAGCTGTAAGAAATAGACATACTTTCAGGGGTACAATAATAATAAAAAGTTACATGCTATGACCTACATAATATATATTAGCTGCCGAGTAAATTATAACTAACATGAAGACATTTCTTCATGGGAAACGGGAAATCTGCCATTCAGTATAAAACTGAGACTATAAGCATTTAACGGGCAACAAAAAGCAAATATAAAATCCCCCAAAATATTCAATGTAAATATTTATTTAATCTTATTTTCTGTTTCTACTGATAGGAATTGAGAAGCAAATCGCCTGCTGCATGAACAAGGGAAGGAAATGAATAGCAGAGAACTACTAAATAACCTGGAGGTACCTTATGGAAAAATCTGAAGACTGAGCACAGGGATTTTGCCTCTGTCAACAGCAGGAAGCCACTTTAGTTTCCAACACACTGCAAAAGTGTTCTAATTTCCACAGTACACAGGCTGCTCCGTTAACCTAGCAGTGTTATTAGAGCATGAGAGAAAATAAGTTAGTGTGTCATAAAGGACAGTGCATTTGAATGAGCTGAAATTTTATATATGTAAATACAAGTGTGACTGTTTCAAAAACATACCTAAAATACAAAATGTCATTTTTATAAGCATACATTATTTTGGATTTTTAAGTTTAAAACCAGTAAATATAAATTTTATCTGATGTATAATTTTAATTAAAATGTTGTTTTATTAACAGTCACCGTATTAATATGGCAGCACATAAAAAAGGTTGCAGAATATTATACACATATATTAGCACCTTGTCATCAAGTATCAGGGTAGGTGGATGTAATGTTAGCCACTCTGCTGTGGTTCTGGCTACAGGCTTTGCCCTGACTTAAACTCTCCTGAAGTGCTGCCTACACCTGAGCCAGGATTTTGCACATAAAAAGCAGTATAGATCTTATTAATATCCACAATCATAATAATACTTTTATTATACTTTACACAAGTGGTATCATTCATAGAGGTCCCTTGAAGCTTGAACACACAGAGAAGTCCATTAGAAATTCGCATGTTTAGTCTACTTCTGTGTCCTTGATAGTCCTGCTGTGGTGGCATATAAAGGATTTGCTTTTAACTATCTAACTTCTCACTAAAGACCGCCTAATTCTGTAAAGAGAGGGGCTTAATGGCTGCATTAAGAACACATTGACTAAGCTCCCCACTCCCTCTTGGAGTGAACACAGAGTTCTATTTGGGCACAGGCACAGCAGCTCGTATTAATACTGCAGCTCTGCTACAGCATGACCCTCCAAGACAGCTGAATGAGAGTTGGTAATGGCACAAGGTTTCACATATGGTAGTCCCCAACTGTTAACTCATCTTCTCCGATTTACATAAAACGATGTTTTCAGTGCATTCTGAGCCAAATCCAGGCTCTAAGCTTCTAATACAGTATCAGTAGCAGCACTGTGCAGACTATTTTGTCTAGGAAAGTGGAGTTCCAGGTCCTTTTGATTGTCACAGTCACTTCAGACTTAATATTAGGAATCCTGGCTGTCAGCATCATCTCATTTTCCCTTTTTTTAAATTATTAAAATTTAGCAGAATATATCTTTGAATCCATCAGATCTATTCAGGACTTAACAAAGACACCAGATTCTTAGCAAAAGTGTCCTTCCATGCCCAAAAGAGGTATAATTGCTACAGATGTATGCAAACCAATAGAACTGAAACCTTTAATTCCCTTCAGTCTTCACCTTGAATACGAAGTACATCCACAGATCTTTGAAAAAGAGGGAGAAAAGTCTACGGATTTATCAGAATTTTCTAAAACTGAGAACTAATCCAATTACATATTATTTTCTTTCCACACCATTTAGTTAAATTAATTTAATTAATTTTTGCCTAATTTAAGGGCTCAAAACTTAGATGAAAGTCAATAAGAATTAATCTCTGCCTAGGAATGATTCTGTGTGAATATATAAGCAGTGATGTGAGTATTCTTACTTACCATGAATATTCATAAGAACTGAAAGTAAAACAAATGTACAATAACTACAGAAATCAGAGACTAAGATGAAGAAACTTAACATTTCATGTCTAAACTATAACCTTATTATTGACAACTGATCTGTCTACAAAGAGAAGGGAATGGAAGAAGAGATTACTGTATTTCTAGCACACAGGGCAAACACTGTCCTAGGAGGAAGATCTGGTTCTAGTGAGTTACAAATGGAATCACCCTTGTCATCTGAATTTTCTTTCGAGAAAATAAACGTTGTCAGCTCCTATTAGAGCTTGATTGCCACGAGTATTCCATTTGCTCACTGCTGAGCATCACATCGGCTGCCCAGCTTTCTGGCGAATTCCCAGCCTTGAATTAGTCCCTGAGGGTCCCCTTTGGGAGCACAGTTAGTCACCTGCGGCAAGGAACCCTTGTTAAATAATAATAATAGAGTTAGTTAAGCAGTGAATTCTATAACTAGTCAGGAGGACAATTCAAAGAAGGAAGCGAGACTGGCCACCTCAGCAGCTAAGAAACTGTCTTGCTCTTTTTTCAGTATTCTCATTTTTTTTCCTCAAGGTAGGTACTTAGAGCTTTTTTTTTTTTTTCTGTCTAGGAGAGAACCCACAAGACAATAGTGTGCTTGCTACATGCCCTTGAGATGTGAGAGACGTCAGTCAAGTCACCCAGCCTTTGCAGAAAGAACTTCTACCTGCATACCAAGGCATGTTTTAAACAAGCTAGATATTTAAAGCAAGAGATAAATTGAAAACTTTTCTATTGGGAATAATGGATTAAATATTCATTTCGACAAAACCAGGCAAATTCTGCTGAGCTATTTAAAAGGGCGTGCGATCATCAAATAAGGCAGCTGACCTGGAAAACAAAGTGTCTCGTATCCACAAGGACAAGTTTTTAACCATTACACTACAACCTCTGCAAGTTACTGCCTTTTAAACATAGCCTGACTAGTAGGAAAAGGGGCGTTTTCCATGGCAAAAGCATTTATTAGCATAAAGTAAATGTAGTAGTTGTGGAAAATATTTCAGTGTGCTGGAGACAGAGAGTGAACTGGATTTCTTTTGGCAGCGGAGGACACACGTTTAGGGCCAAACTACCTCTCCTGCAATGCCACTGTATTACACTGGGTGCCATGGTGACTTTAATTTTTCCTAAACACTTCTCAGCTACATTGTCACAATTTAACACAGTCACTACCCTGCCAAAGTTGGAACTGTTAAAAAAAAAAAAAACAAAAAAAATAAAACCCCTAGTGAATAACTGTTCAGCAAGGAAGTTAGAAAATCAGACATAGCATTTACAAAAGGAGAAAATAATCAATTTAAAAATGGCTAAGCTGACAGAAATCTTATTTTCACATCAATAGCTCTGGTCTCGAATCTGATTTTGGTGCTGCACAAGGGGCACAGGGCAAGGAAAAATTCACACTAAAACCAAGGGCCAGCAACAAGTTTCTCCATGCATTTCACAAACAGATATTTGTGTTTAATAAGTGGGGAGGGAAGAATTCACAGTTTTGATTTGTATAGAAATTAGAAACCTCTTTAGGACGTATAAAGGCTATGCATACACACAGAAGTTACTAATGACTGTAGAAGGTTAAAGGAAACACATTGAAGGGAAGAATTGGGATTTAGGCTAATTGAGCATGTGCATTCTCTCATTTTTTTCCACGCAGTTTAGATCTGTCTGCAGTAGATCCTTTCTACTGCTCTGTAATGTCCTAGACACACTGCTGCAGTCTCCCTCCATCGTGCACAGCACATTAATATTGTAGTCTGATTATAAAGTGTTTAGGATACATGAAAGGTGGTGTGCACAGTCACTGACCTTGCTGTGAATGGCAATTTGTCTTCCCATGCACTGGGAACAAAGGACAACTCAGCTTATAGTTGATATAATTAGAAAATTACACATTCTGTTTAAGATGCATTAAACAGAAATTACTGATACAAAAAAAAAAAATTACCTGGAGGGTGATTCTGAGCCTTCGGAAGAAAGCATTGGTTGGAGAGATAAAAGAATAATATCCCACCCTGTAATGATACACACTATATAGAAATGCTGCCTGAGAAGTGACCCAGGCACAGCATCTAGCAAGGATTTCCAAATCCCTTCAGTCCTGCCAGACCCTGACGTGTCCTGGTCTGATGGGACTCCAAAAGTTCAAGTGCTCTGACTAACTCACTATATTATACCAGCACTCAATCCCACCATAGCTGCTTTCCAGAGGGAGACAGTTGTGAATACTAGAGCTGTAACTGGTATTAATTAATCCTTTTCTTTCTGGGAGCTCATCTGGGCCAGGAGGAAGGACAGAAGATCTCTGGGAATGGGAAAATGCTATACCCTTATTTCCTGCAGCAAGAGGAAACTCTCATGGCCTTGTACGACCTTCGATTTCAGCAGTGCAGGGCTGTAGATTCCAGTTTAATATATAGACTTCATCCAAAGCCCACTGCAATACTCTTTGACTTTGGGCGTTAACTCTAGAGATAAATACAGACAAAATTTAGGCTAATCAGAGCTGGCTGCAGATGTGGGCAAAGCTGGCAGCTGCGGAGGGCAATGGATTTATGGGGTAGGGAAGAATAAAAGAGCCATGTCCCTGTTGCCCATTTTATTTGTGCCAGAGCTGAGGAGAGCCAAACTGGCAGGAGCGGATGCGGCTGTGGAGAAAATGGGAGTAAGCAGAAAGGGGGCTGCAGCTGGGGGGGGCTGCACGGCTGTACCCCTGGAAGCAGCTGCCCTGAGCCTCTGTGCCATACCCTGCCTGCTTGGAGAGGGGTCAAAATTGATTTTTGCATATGCCTCTGAGAAACCTTGAGACAGCTTTGAGTCAAAAAGAGCTTAGAAAATGTGAAGGGGAAAAAGTAAAATAAAATTTACAGAAAGACGCTGCTTTTCTTCATGTTGAAAGTACTCAGGAGAAGAGGATGAATAAGTAGTCTTAAAAAAGTTAGTATTATGGGACGTAGGCAGAAGGATGGACTGTAAATCTTTTTCTGTCTAAAAAGGTGATGTACAAGCTGATAAGATAGTACATTCATTTTATGAGTTACTATTTTGTTTTGTAGTTTCCCTTTGCAGCTTTTCTTTATTTCATGCAGAAAGCTAAAGGAAATAGATACATATAAAAGAAATTACCTGTCTGACCATGGCATATCTGCTTCCAACTATGCCATTTCACAATGGACTTCCCTTTCCATTTGAAGCAAATTATTAGATAAATGAAAAAGAAGAACATTTTAGTTTCAAAGATAATTTTGCTGCATTTTAGTTTTCCTGATTTAAAACCATGATACAGAGAGATTTTGCTCCAAAAACTTTTCTATTTGAATATACATTTTGAAACTGAGAAAGCAAGGAGTGCTTATGTGTTTCTACAAGATAATTCCAAATTTATCCTGTTAGTTGAAAAAATGTTACTTCATGAAAATGAGTATTTGGATATAAGCTTTTAACTAAGGTACTCCAAACAAACATACAGAATGAGTTCTGTTTTAAAAGAATTGATTTATATTTTTAATGTTTTTTTCATGCTTTCCTTGGTGCTAGGGTTTTTGTCTTCTTCTTCTTCTTATCAATATGCAGTCAAAATGTGAGGAAGGGTACACTGGTTACTCCAAAGTATCATTATCTGGAAAAGGTTGCAAGATGCCTTCATAAGAACTCTGTATTTTGGTAGCATATAATTAAGCTGATTGGAAGTATTGTCAAACTCAAGCTCTCTGAGATGCAGCTTCACAGCTTGTTAAATTTGCTCCTGAAAAAAATGCTTTTAGATGAAGTGAATTATTCTCTCAAAAGTTTTATTCTATACCATCCCCTGAGGAGGTTTGGGAGAATGTAAAAGGACCAGGTAAAAGTGGTTTTCATACGTGAAGCAGAAAAATAAGTTTTGATTTAACTTTGTTTCTTTAAATAATAAGCCCTAGAAAAAAAGCAGCAGTCTAAAAATGTACGATTGTGTTTTGAGCAGCCACATCCGCTCAGCACAAAGCACAGAGAGCTGTGTCTGTCTGAGTTAATTAAACAACTTAGCTTCTCCGTAGCACATACAGTAGGAAGACATTTTTTATCTCTTTCAACACCGAAAGGCTGCTAGATCTTGAGCAGACATTTGAAGCAAATCATAGCAGTCACTGCCATCTGAAGATCCGCTCAGTCCCCCTCAGACAAGATTAAGCAAAGTCTCTTTGTGTCATTTACATATGTTGCCACTTCTTTCTCATTAAAAATGGATCCTCGAAGGAGAAGGAAGTAAAGTTAAAAATATCCACTTTGCTATGTCCCATGATCACAGGAAACATCTGAGATCCATGCTAAAGATAGCTTTGGGTGTTTGCCAAAATTACTTTGTGCTCACTAATACTTTTACTGTGATTTCAACAGGGATTTTTGTTCCCAGGTGACATGGTTGTTCACTCTGTCTGTGGACTTTGAAATAGTCATGACATCCACTCTTAAAGCTGGCCGTGTTTCACCAGAGGGATGGTGAAGTCTTGGCTCTTTCATTTTTGTTGTTCACACAATCAAGTATTATGTACATACGTCATATTTATTATCATTGTTCATGAGCTGATTAGATAGTCTGTCTTTTAATTTTGCATCAGTAGTATTTCTGTTCAAATATTTATTTTCTGTGAAAGAACCATGTATGTAAATAGTTGTAAAACGTTCTGCCTGGCGTACTTAATACAAATGGCCATGGAAGTGATTTGTTAATCTGAAAGGCTAAACTGTTTATACTACATCACTCCTAATAATACTGTATTTATGTTTATTGTCTCTACATCTACAACCCTGTGTTAATTCCAGGGTTTTTTAATGGGACTATGAATTTGAAGGTTTCATGGCTAGGATTCATGGGACTGACTTGGTGAATTCATCCCCTTGGTGACCCAGGACCAAAATGATCTGCTATGATGTGCATGTTTCTGGAGCGTGACTGTATATGGGAGCAGGAAGCGTTAGAGATATAAGATCTGCCTCTTGCACTGAATTTCCCCTGGTGATTATACTACACTCCAGCACATTTTCACTATCACTGGTAAAAGTATGAAGATGAGGACCACTGAACACTTTATTTCCTCTGTGTAGCCTAATGGCTGAAGCATCTGTTCTAAGTAACTTTGTCGATACCTGGAATGGAGTGGTTCACATTCACCGATTGTATTAGTCTCCTCTAGTGGGATGGTTTGCCACCATCTGTGGGGAAAATGGAGTGACAAATGGATGTGGTAGATTGATCCCTGTGTTTCTGTGGAATTAATCACTCAGGAATAATTTATAATGCTTATTCAAAACATGTTCATCAACAGTCCTTTCATATGAACACAGTGTAGGCTGTGAAATGATGATCAGCTCTTCACAGGAAGGACTGAGTAAGGGTGGTTGAGTAGTTTAGCATGAGACTAATGTCAAGCATTGGCCCTGCAAATCATGTGGTAACATTTGTTCTTTGCTTAGATGATATTTTAACCACAAACATACTTTGCCTCTAGATAGCATATAGGCATATTAAGAGTAAAAAGTCATTAACAAACATATTTGTGTTTGTGCTGGTGTTAACATGACTTTTTTTTTTTTCTCTTACAGAAGCTATTCCCTAAGTTTTTGCATGTAAAATCACCAGTCAATACAGTTTTATTTGAAAGACCATATATGGGTGTTCACTGTGGCTTTGTCTCCTCTGTTCTGAAATTTAGGTATTCAGTTCTTTTAACAGGTGACTCATATCACAGCATGTTTAATGTGTTGAGGAAAACTTTGAATCAGTCATGAAAAGATAATATAAAAATTTTCTAAGATTGTTCTAAATGTTATGAAACTAAACTGTTGGAAGGACACGTTCAAATTTTGCTATGTGCAGTTTCCATAAAAATCATCATAATTTGAAGAACATAAACTAAAATGTATTTATATGCTTTAGTTAACAAAGAAACTGTTGATAGAGTAATTGAGACACTGGAAGTAGTCACAAATTTTCATCACAATGAAGCAGAAGACTCCGGGAAGGAGACTGAATGATTGCAGTCAAAATAATTGAAATGTGTTGAACATTAACAGGATAAAAATCACAAATGTCCTTCTTGGATGTCTTGGGAGAAAGATTCACTAAAAAGGAAAACCTGACGAAGTGCCAGCCATGATGTTTGTTACTCTTCTTGGTTTTCCTTGGTGATAGGTGTTACATGTGGTGAACTACCAGTCCTGTATAGGAAACCCAGATCGTGCACAAGTTGTTGAATTATTTCTCTGGAATAAGATCTATTCCAGATAGTTTTTTATCACATCAGAGAATGCCTTCTACTCTGTAGATCATACACACTAAAAAACTTTCCATCATTTTTTATTTTTATATTATAAGTGATAACTTTTTCCAGTGTTTGACAAACTGTGGTGATCTACATCAAATTTAGCATTTATCTAAAATCACCTAGCAAGAAAGCAAAAATTCCAGCAAAGCATACTCATCATTAAAATACAAACACTGGTTTGTTTGGAAAACAAAAGCTCAGAAAACGGTGATTGCATTCATCATATTCTGACTTGCATTCACAAAAATTATCATGAGCCTAGAGTTGCTCTACATAACTCATCCAGAGCAGGTACTAGTGGTCTTTGCTGGCATAGCAATATGGCACATAAAACATTTAATATACATTCACTTTGCTTTCATGAAGGAGCCAGTTGTCTATACTGTACTTGGAAACTTTTTATCTCCCTCTTTAAGGTAAAGATGCCCTTTCCCTTGTCTAAAATGAGCTGGCATGTAATCTGTTATTCTGCTAGTTAACCCAGGAGGCAGTCAATTTCTGTCATTTCAAATATATCTGAAACCAATGAAGCATGAATGGGATTTTTGTAGTTAGCTGGTGGCAGTTCTGCATTGCACATTTATACTGGAGTTTACTTCTGAAATACTGATCCTGCCCAAATGATTTTACAGTAATTGCTACACCTCTTCATGTACATTTCTTATATTCAATTTGTTGCAAAACTATAGCAGTTATATTAATTACAAGTTAGTGGTCGATTTATTTGATTTAAGTACACTCTCTTTTTTTGCGTTCCCTTCCTCATATTACAAATAAATCTAACGTTACAGATTATATGCTTTTGTCAGAGTACGTGTTCTCGTGTTCAGCACAAAATATTTATTTATGCAGCATCCTTACAATAGAGGATGTGCCATTTATCTCTCCTCTGTAACATTATGTGCACCATTTAAAAACAGAGAAATGTAAAAGATGCAGAAGGGAAGGGTCACTGAAAGGTAGTGGAAGCTATTATGGCTGGGAAGAGGCATAAGTAAAAAGTTAACTCAATGATTTTGTAAAAATGTAAAAAATCATTGTTATGAGACATGGAATCCTTGGGCAGTTGAGAAGAACATATCAATGTGGAGAGACCAAATAAGATGCTGCGGCAATTACATCTGCAGTGGGATTAAACAAGATGATCCCTAATTCATTTCCTTTTGGGAGAAATTAAGTGGGTTTTTTTCTGTAATTCTGCCTAGTTTCAGCTTGAAAATTCATTTCTATGGAAAGATTCCACAATTCTTTACAAACCAAACTAGCAATGTGGGAGATGTTACGTATATTGTGAAATGAAGTGCTCAGAGATCAGTTTGTGACATAAACTATGCTATTAAGTCAAGCCAAAGTACTTCGATCAATTTTCCAGAAAGCATTCAACCACCACAGGCACAGCATAATACAGCCTCAACCCAATGAAATATTTGGGGAATTTTTGTATAATACTTGTGATTAAAGCTGTGTTTTCACAAAACTTTTAGATGTTGTCAATTATTCAAGCGGAAAATTTCCTTCTTCAAGGCACATCATTCTATAATAATTTCCTGCCAATTCCAGAGGTAACCTCTTCTTTAAAGAAATTGTGGCATATATAACTGCAGTGACAAAGAAATTACCTTCACAGTCATGTACGCAACATTTTCAACAAGGCTGCATATTTCAGGATGTCAGTAATGAGTCCTGAAGCACCACAAAATAACCAGTTTGAATGTAGTCCAGGTCACCAGTGATAAAAAGTTATTGCCATCAGACAGTTGTTTGATTACGTATGTGAATTGATTTGATGGGATTGATCTAACACATAGTGGGCAGTGCTAAAATACACTGCCATTACTAAGGGATATTTCTTGCAACAAGAGATAAAGAATCCCAGGGAACAGAGGGAGAAGACTGGAGGAGAGCTTGACAGCGTAGCAGAGATGTGGAAAAGCAACATGCGCTCTGAATAACTAAAGTCATCATGGTGACTACTTTGGGTCTTGGGTATATGACTGTGGTAAGTGCCACAAACAAGTATGTTGTGCGGAAAGGAACTCATCAGGAGACTAAGACAACCCAAGTTGGTGCTTGATCTAGGAACCATCCATCCTAACTAATCTTCTGGATTTAAAGGTCAGATCCTGCCCTAATACTTCTGTGTGAAGCCAAACACATATAAACTCCAGTGACATCAAGGTATGATGAATTAAATCACTGCAGCATCTATCACCAAATCACTAACAGGAAGGGAAGGTTCCCTTTGTCCGGTGAAAAAAGGGAACCAACATGTATGTCTGAATGCATCACTGAGAAAGAGAATGTAATAATCTCACTGTAAATTTGACACATTTGTTCAGTTATGGGAGGGCAGCCTTAAAGGCTGTTATTGATAATGTTCTGCAGATTATTGTATCACACCCCGGCACTTTCCAATGTGAAGTGTTCTTTGCACGTGTACAATTCAGTAAACACATCCTTGAATCAATAGTAATTTCAGAACTCTCTGAAATATATTCAGTGATCTCATTCCAAAGCTTTCCTTGGAATATAGATTTATTACATTATACCACGGACAATTAAACATAGGATGATAGACTTGTCCCCTCATCTATTCATATTATCTGACTGGAAATGTTTTCTTAGCTAATTGCACAAGGAAGATAAGCAACAATTGTTAGTCATACAAGCTTTGTGTGCTTTTTGTTTTCGCATGTAACTAAATGTGCTCTGAGTTCTTTGTTTAGGTGACTGATTTCTTTCTTTATATGTCCAATCTATAATCAACAGTTCGTAAACATCAAATATAGAGGCTTTCAATTTGTATTCACATCAATGAAAAGTAAATGCAAAATGCTTCTAGGGCAGAATATAACACTTACTTTGCCTAAAATTAAATCATTAACCAAGGATAACAGAGAATCAAACCTTTGAATTGCAATCTTTAAAACTTGTATAGCTGGGTCAAATACCAGAAAATAAATTAAAAAAAAAACAACAAAACCCCCAAATATTTAATTTAGTCTCTAGGAGTAAAGTCCAGCTGATAGTCACAAGACCATGAGGTACTTTTATCTCTGGCTGCTACTAGCTTCAGCTTTGTATGAGAACGTAAGCAAGATGACTAGAGTAACAGCAAACCATCAGTACTTTTCCCATAGTCACATGCAGTGGGAAGACAAATTATCTTGCCGTTATCACTATAGCCATGGAAAAAAGCCAAGAGCTTCTTCACCACAAAACATATTCCTTCCTATACAATGGAAGGTGAGGACCTAGACCTGGAGGCTGGGTGATTAGGGAGGAAAAAAAGAAGGTAGAGACATATTAATACTTGGCTAACCTGGGAGTTAAGATCCAGGTATCACTCAGAAAGACTGTCGTTGCAGGCACTCTGAAAAGCTTGAAAGGCTGGAAATATTCAGATGAAAGACAGCTTTTTCAGGAAACAAGTAATTATTTCAACCAGGCTGTATTTCATATAACTCTCCAGTGAATCCCAGACATAATTCCAATGCACTCCTACCTGGATTACTGGTAGATTACCTCCTGGACGTGATTTTGGGCTTCCAGACAGATCCATAAGCAAACTGATCTGGAAAAAGGACTGTGAGTTTGTGAATCTTAGGGGGATTTGCCAGATGGCCTATACCTGGAAGATCTGGACATCAAGGGTTTCCAGGGTCTACAGTGCCAAGACAGCAAACGATAACAGGAATTCCAGGCTTCCCCTCATCATATTGGAAGCCTCAGAGCCCCAAGCTCAGAGTCAGACTGATAAACTCAGGGATTTAAGGCAGCTGCTCAGTGGAATTGATATTCTTATCAATTTCATGGAACAGCCAAAGTAACAATGAAAGGAAAGCCTACTTGGCTGGGCTTTGAACAGAACAGTAGTTCTGCTCAAAATTTCTTTTTTTTTAAAAGATTTCATTTTCTAAGTGCAGCTAACATTGCATTTAAAAAAAAAAGTCCTAAGAAGTACTGGGAAACCTCTTTATTTAACTCTAACCAAAGACTTCATATAAATGATGAAGGGAAGAGGTAGTGTAAACCATAATCTCTTCCCTTCAGAGAAGTGCTGTTTGCTCTCCACAGTTCCCTCATTAGCCCTACACACTGCTCAAGATGTTTAAAATTGGACTCATGGTGATTCCAGCTGTTCCCTTTTTCCTGAGAAACAAGCTGAATGTTGTAGGCACTGAAGCAGGAACGTGAATGTCCCTGTCTGCTCCGTATGAAAGCCTTGATCATTCTTCACTCTCCATACACCAACACTGCAGCCATGTACTGAATTGTCTTTTTTGAACATCATGGAGACTCACATTTTACAACTGCAAGATGGAGGCAGATGGGAGATGGAGGAAGATGGAGATAGATGCAACTGCAATCTGGATAACAAGCCTGTGCAGGCTCTTCTGTACTTCATGAAAAGTAGCACATGCTATTTGAGGAGTGCAAATGTTGAAGAGGTGGATATAGCTATTAACTTAGCTGGCCAGTACAGTTATGCCTGTGAGTGTCAGAACAGGGGTTTACATTCTGCCAGTGTGAGACTGATTTTGTTAAAAAATAATATTTGGTATTATCACCCACAGATTCTCTACCTGCCATTCAACAACTTTACTTTTTTGACACAGATCACTCTGTAACCTGTCAACAGCACTTTTTGTAGCCTGTCAAAAGCACTTTTTACTACAATTTTGGGCTACTTCTAGCTTTGCAATACTGTTCCCTTCACTCTTTTGATTATATATATTTTTTTATAGGTTTCTTTTTAAAAAAAAACACTTTTGTACTTGTAAGTCTGTGAAATGCTGGCCTTGTCAGATTTGGGAGAAAAACAGAAAACCAAACTTGGTATTCCTGAAGTTATTTTCAGGTACTTTAAACAAAAGTGTTTATTACTTTGTGTATTGCATGCTGTGAGGACCAGTGGGAGCTCCCAGTAGTTCTGTATCTTGTCTCCTTGCATATCAAGAGTTAGTCTAGAGCAGTAATCTTCAGCACACACAAGCATGAAAAGAGGACCCTGTCCTCTTATCTTGACAGCAGGAATTTAGAAAATAGAATACAGCATGGAAATTCTACCTGAATGTAACAAACATGTAGCATTGATTGTTGTCTTTTAAAATTAAAATGTAGCATTGCACTGTCAGCAAGAGAAAACTTATGATTTTTATGCATGTGTGGAAGAAATATATAGGAAGTATTTTCAAAGGAAAAGCAAGATCTGACAAATACCTAGGTTGCAATTACTTTTGAAATTGAGCAATAAATTATTAAAAGTTGATGCATTGTTGCTCAGAGATTAATATGTATTTGCTCTAAGGAAAAAAGAACATTCCCCTTAGTCTACCCTTTAAATAAGACTTCAGAAACATTGATAGTTTATTATCTCCAGGAACAACTCATAACTTAGAAGAATCTTCCCTTATGATTGTGGCAATCAACTATGATTGTGCAACACTTACAGGGCTTAGAGAGGTATCTTTTGGTACTCTGTCCAGTCCTTTATTTAATGTTACATCTGCTCCTTTTCCCAGCAGTTCCTATAAATGGGAGATAAATCAAGCTAAGAAGTGTATTTACCAAGTTTAATAGTTCTGGAAAAAAAAAAAAAAGAGCACTTTGCAACAGCAAGACTGTGTGCCTCCATAAAAATAGGGATCCAGAAATGTACATCTGGACACTGTCCAAAGAAATACAGTCATATTTGTGATTTCAGCCAACCTGTGCTCAGTTACCTGCCAGAGAAGGAAAGGGAAGAAGAGCAAAAATAACTTTGGTACTTTCTCAAATCTCTATAAAACATTTGTTGTCCTAATCCCAAACAGTATGAAGATTGCCTTCATCTCTACTCTTAAAGATTTCTTGGGGTCATTCTGATAGTTCTGAGTGAGTTGCAGGTGTGTTCAGGTTGATAGATGAGTATTTTGGTGAATAACCTTAATTTGCAGTTATGTGTGCTGAATTCAGGCCTTATTACTCAAAACGCAGAAATGAGCAGCTCTAATGATTATAACATTTGTTCGTATTGCAGACACAGAGCAATAACAACAGTAAAAACTTTCTGAACGGCCCTTCAGGCCACAGATATTTTAGGACTATAAGTGTAAATATTGGAAATAGCTTTACCACATCCAAGCTATTTTACATGAACTAAAAACTTTGTCGTGATAGTGGATTTCTACCAGCAACCAACTCATAAAAATCTCCTTTATTAATGTATCATACTGCCCTCTGTCTACAATGTTTTTATTGTATCATGTTACCTCTTTTGCTTCAATGTAATCTAATACATATTCAGATAAGAGATTAATTCTTTCATTCTACTTGTGTCTAAGATGACATTCAGTGGCGAAATGTTATTCTCTAAGTACAGTTCTGAACCATTCGTAAGCAAAGAATAAATTGCTCAAAGAGAAAACCTCCTTGCAGGGTTCAAAGGTCATTTATGCTTTTGCTTTGCCAGCATTAAATAATTTTAAATGCCTTATTAACTCCTGAAAAGCTCAGCTGGAAGACAGCTCATATACATGTGTATTTGCTGACGATTTATGGAAGGAACATGAGGGAGAATAACTTTGTTTCATTACCATATAACCTCCTTAAGAGACAGCTCTCAGTGACTTTATAGCAGTAACTGTGATTAATTACAGCTATTGAGAAGATCAATCTGACAGTTAAAATAATGTTTGTTTTCCATCCTTTAATACTTCCCTGTGAAGAAGCCATCCCAGATATCAGAGCAATGCCGTGTATGTGTATTCTACTCTCCCCTGAGCAAATGAATGTGAAGGCCTACTTCACAACTCTTTAATGACTTTTATGCCCTTAATCCTTAAAAGAAAAAAACAACATGAAAGGGAACGGTACATTTTAGTTTTCCTTGCGGTTCACATATTTATCCTAAACGGATTTAGAATTAAGCCTGGCAAATTGTGGCTGCTTTTTTCAAGTGTGTAGCAGGTATAGCTGCCCTGACAGAGAAGTGAAACTTGTCGGCTGTTGAAAAGAGGAAAAAAACCCTAGAAGCTGTGGTTTGGGGGTCCGTATGGTGGAGTTGAGTTGCTACCGCCACGTACACACGTTGGTCAAGGAAAAAGGAAGTGTTGGCCCTTGGCCAACGGTGACTAACATGACATTATTTGACCACAGATCAGATTCAGCTAGGGAACAAACGGAGCCCAGACAGAGGGCAAATTGAGTCGGTCCTCCTTGGAGCAGCAGGTCTGCAGTCGGGGTCTCTCCCCTTGGGTCGGGACACTGCCCAAGGTAACTCCTCGAGGCTGAGAGACCTCATTTTTTAGGTGAGTGATACGCGCATTTTGGGTCATCATTTCTGAAGCTTAAGAATTCTTAAGTATTAAGTAATTAAGCAGTATTAATTTCCTCTTATATCATTGAATGTGTGGTTAACTAATGTCAGAGTTCTAAACAAATTTGACTGAAGAATAAATTTTGTTGAGTTTATGAGTTTAACACCTGCTTAATTTGATTTTGTGAGCCTCTGCAACATTAAATTGGCATAGTTGGCAGGATGATGCTAATAGAGAATTTATTATGGAGGCACAGCTGAAGTCTTTCTCCCCCAGGTATAAAATGGGCAAAGGAGAAGTGGTCTGACCCAGCAGCAGTCGTGAAGAGAACAGAACAATGCTGTGGAAATAGTCGAGATGGTAAAGATAAAGGAGCTATGTGTGCCATCCCAGGCGCCCACTTGATTCAAGCACAAGAACTGAAATAATGATTTATTTCAGGGTAATAATAATAATAAAGGGTAATTTAAAAAAGCAGTTGGAAATAGACTGAAAGGAGAACTGGAAAGAGAAAGAGAGCAGACATGTCTGTTAGAACAAAAAATTGAAATCATGCTAGCACAAGCAAAAAAGCCCCCCAGCACTGTCCAGATCTGAAAACTGATCACAGGCGCGATCCCTTATTAAAATAGAAAGGCACACTGGTTCACAGGGTAGGAGCCCTCGAACGACTATGTGCATGACCCCTTGGACAGGACCCAAGCTCATTGATTTTCAAGCTAATTTTTCGTGCAAGCAGGGTGAAACCAAAACTGAATATTTGTGGCGAGTTTCTTTAATGGGGGAGATCGGATACTATTCAATGATGACGAAGTGAGGTGTTTCTGGGGACCAGGAGTGTTTCTGAGTGATGGACCTGCAGATGACCAGTCAATAATATCTTGAGTAGCTTATTGGGCTGGGAATGTGGACCCCAAGGAGAGAGGAGAACCTGCTGTTACTCAGATAAAAGGATTGTTGGAGTTAGCAGGAGTGCAAAAAGCCGCGTGTGTTCAAGCGATGTATGAATGGGGGCAGGAAGGGATACCAGTGGCTGCACCAGTGGACCCCAGCCACCTTAGACCTCTTATTAGGGGGCTACCAGATGCCTTAAAAATACATGTCTGGTCCCTCAAAGAAAAGATTCAGAGGGCCTTTGAGTGCAGTCATCAAAACCCTCAGAATCTACCCGTGCATGTCTTAACCTGGGTGGAAACGTTACATGATATAGTTGCTCATGGGCGTGAAATGGGATGGGCGGAGCCAAGCAGTGGTGTGGATGGTAAAAGGAAGGTCCAGTCATAAACCCCACCCCAAACAGCCTCCCCAGTTGGCATTTGAACTCCCTTCCCAAGGTAGGCTGGGTCGGACTTACGATTCAGGAAGGAGCGACCTTTGGCAAAAAAGCAATAACCCCGAGGTGACCACATCCAGAAGCTGGTGGAATTGCTAAAGGAGAAAACTAGAGACCAAAAGGAAATGCTCGCAACCTCACCCCCTCAGGAAGGAAAACTTAACCCGTTCACAGCACTGTGAGGGGAACTGGAAGAGTTAAAAACCTAGAAGTTGCAGTTTGGTGTTCACGCCACCCAATTTGAGTCAATTCTTGCAAATGGTCTGCTGACAAAGAACCTTGCATACATATCCCTGTGGGTCCAAGATGGATAAGTTTAGAATTCTGAATTAATATGGAAGTGCAAATTAGTGTTTTAAATAAACAGAAAGCTGAAGAGTTAGGAATTAAACCTTCAAGAAAGACTATAAACATAATAGGAGTCATAGGGAGTGGCAGAAAAATGTCCCATAGCTCAGACTCAACTTTGGTTACGTGAGAAAAAGAGAATGATGGCTATGGAAGTGGCTTTGAGCCCTTATAATGGAAATATATTAGGATTTGATGTGCTGGTGGGCAAATGATGGTATCTACCCAATGGCAGGGTGTAGAGTTCCGGAGGCAGAGGGGCAGAGGCTACCCATGTGAAAACTTTGCAGGTTGCTCCTGCACTACCACAATCTAGAGTAACCCATGTTTCTCAATACCCGCTACCAGCCACTGCCAAATGGGGTGTTTCAGAATTAATGACCTCAAGAAAAGACATATCATGTTGCACACATTCCCCTTACAACTCTCCAGTTTGGCCAGTCCATAAACTGGACAGGAAGGGTGTTTAACAATCAATTACAGGAGATTAAACAGTAATACTCCACCACTAACTGCTGCTGTCCCAAGCATAACCTCAATAGGAACAGCAATACCTACCCATGGATGGCCGCCCTACATGTTAAGGATACGGTTTTTATGATTCTCCTAAGGGAAGAGGATAAACCCCAGTTTGCGTTTATTTGGGAGGGGACGCAATACACCTTTAACCAACTTCCCCAAGGATATAGACACTCCCCCACTATTGCCCACAATGCCTTAGCCAGACTTCTCAATGGGGTGGAAGTGCCATCAGGTGTCTGTATGGGTCAGTATATAGAAGATATCCTAGTTGGTGGAGATAACAAGGAACAGGTAGGGCAAGTGGCTGAAGCCATCTGGAATTTGTTGATTAAGAATGGGCTAGATGTTCCACCTTCTAAATGTCAAGGTCCTGCACAAGCAATTAAATTCCTAGTAGCTTGGTGGATTGCTGGAGCAGTTGTGGTATCTGACAACACTGTCGGCTATTGAGAAGGGACAGACTCCGGGCAATAAGATGGAATTACAGCAGCTGCTAGGTACATTGGGATATTGGAGGAAGGTGGTACCAGGGTTCTCAGTGATCGTGTGAGTGACAAAGCGTCACTCATTCCTTTGAACACAAATGAGAACAAGTTAAAACTGAAGAAAAGCAAACAACAACCTAAGAAGCACAATTACATTAATTTCACTGCGAGTTGATAAGACTGAGCCTTCCAGGGAAGATTTGCAAAATGTAAGCACCCACAGGTCTGCAGATCTGCTATTGCTGGAAGTCCCTAGCACTAGAGTAATTCCAGCTACATCTGTAATATCAGTTCATCAAGAAGGATTTCTGTCTTTGCACTGTGATGAATCCAAATAACAGAAAAGAAAAAAATTCTGTGACTATTTCTTCTGGCATAGAAAAATGTCGATGAATTACATGGAGAGTCTGCCCTTGTTTAGTTCATTCAGTTAGGTGTCTAATCTTTGCGGTCCTCTACATCTTACTTCTGGCTTGTTTATGCAGCTTTTTACCCAGCATGTTTCTGAAGACTCACAATGCATCCAAATTTTGTCCTGCACGTTGGATGGGAATTCTAAGCACACAACTCATGACTGATACCCATAAGTCACCAAGGAGGAGATGATCCCGATCTCTTCCTGGGACAAAGCAATAGAATGCTCTTTTTTATGTTGCAACTGCAGTGTAGCACAGAGTAAGGAAAAATGGGCACAATGTCAGTGCATGAGCTAAGTAGATAGGCATTTTGGTCATCTACATTTCAATGATTCTCCTCTGGTGTGAAAGTCTTCCTTGAAGGTAAAGAATTCGCTAGACTGAAATGTTGCCTTCTGCAAAGCTCAGAGCTAATAGCAGATTACAGGTTAAACATACTGTAATTGCAGATCATTTGGCATCAATCTGAGCAGCAGGCAGACTGTGAAATGTTCAGGTGAGAGACAGCTGGCAGGAAATAGATTTGGAAAGGATTTCCACAACCCCAAAGATCGGATGGTTTGTAATTGTGTCATCTGACATTTGAAAGTTTGAAAGAGTCTGACAGTCTTCATTTGGGATTTGAGTGAAAAGGTTGAAATTCCTCTAATAAGTAGCATTAGAAACAAATCTTTTTCCTTTTTTTCCCCCTCTTTTTCCAAGTGGGGCGTAAATAATTTTTAATTCTTTTAAACTTGATCCTTTAAAACACGAATAAGTAAGCACACAGGCACACACTTTTTGGTCTCAAAAGATTTCTAAATGAGTGGTGTTCTAAAGAGAATCTTTAGCCAAAGTGAGAGAGTTCATTTTTTCCAGACGAAAAACACAATACACCCCTGCTCCCACTAGATCTTCAGACTGCAGGTCATGATTCAGTAAAGCATTGAGATCTGGACTAAGCTTTAATGAGACTTCAAATGAGTGCTAAGTTGTTTTGTGGGTGGAGTTCAGAAGACTATAGTCAGAGCTTCAATTTCTGTTTCAGGATTTGCCTGTTCCTGCTATTTCTTGTTATTTGATCCTTGTATGCCCAAAGTATGCTACATACTTTGGCTCTTCTGTGCTATATCTTTTAATTCAGAGTACAAGGATTTAATGGAAATTAAGGTGGAATATATCCAGAGTCCTCAGCAATTTGAAGGAATTTGAGGCCTTTTTCATATAGCCATAGTTCTCTCTATTAGAGTACTACCACTTCTTTTCTTTTCTCTCCTTTTCTTTGAATAGTAATGTTCTGGAAGGATAATGCAAAAAACTGAATGACTGTTAGCCAAATTTCTATTCTAACTGATGCATGTCTCTGAAAAAATTTTCTTATTGTTCACAAAAAGCAGAATGTGGGATCTTAATGCTTTTTATTCTTCTGAGTTTCCCAAACCACTTATCTGTGTTTATCAAACAATTCAACCTTTTCCTCCTTCTAAGAGCTACAACCTCAAATGCCTTCAAAGTCATGAAGCTAGAAACTTTCATTTTTCAGTGAATCATTTTTCCGAATCGCAGTCCTAGAACTCTGAGCCAACATTTATCTGCTCCTTATTTGTCAAACAATGTATCGTAAGTTTCAAGTAGAGTTAGCAGGACACTGAGGATTGCAAAATATTGTAAAAATATTGATAAAGGGATGGTAAACCCATGCTTTCCTTAGGCAAATAAACATAAAGAATTGCACTTACAAGAAGACCGATAAACACAACTGTGAGGGATAGGAGCAGACACATGTGGCTGAGTTGGAAAGTACCATGTGGCCAAGTACACATGGCTGGGTAACTCAATGTGCATGTGAGATACAAATTGTCTTACAACACTTCTCCTCTTCTCCTCACATGCTTAGATAAGATAGCTGTGCAGGAGGTAGCTTCAGCCCATAGGCTGTACAGTGCGGTATGCTATATAGTACAGAACGGAATTCAGATTATTTTTGCCAAGGGATTCAAGATGGAGAGCCTCCACATTTCAGCTTGCAATAAGGCCACAGCCACTGCTGTGAGAGTACAGTGACTTCACCAACAGGAAACTTTGTGGTTGGAGACCAGTGGGAATTCTGGTGATCATGGATTTGTACAAGGACATTCAGGATCTCAGCAATGTCGAAATGACAGATCAAGGCATTCAAAGAGATGTGTGGATACCAAGTAAGTTTTCAGATCTAGATAGAGAATACACACTCAAACAAGTGACTGGTATGACAATTACCAGCCTCATGAAAACTGACATGAAGTTTTTAACATTGACCCTCGTATGTAAACTCATTAACATTGCCCTTTTTGTGGCTTCTCTACAGCCCAGCAACGAGAACCGTGATACATGCATGCCTCAAAAGGGGTGTTATGGGAGGAGCAGCTATTTTAACACAGGAACGCACAAGCAAAATATTCTTATGTTTGAAGAGCAGTCAAGTAAGCCAGTTACCAATGACATTAACACGCTAATCCAAATAATCTGTGGATGGAAGTTATGAGACGAAAACTTTTAAAACAAGAGTAGTTGGAGGAATATGAAAGTTGATTTAAAGTATTTTAATGAAACTTTCTAAGGGGTAATTTGTTAATTTGTAGTGATGAGGTGACTGATTTTTTTTGCTATTAGACAAAAACAGCACTATGATTCTTCTTAATAGGTTTTTTGAAACATCTGTTATGGTACCAAAACAGATACTTAATCTTAAATGACACAGTATTTTCCATTTAGAATGCAGTCTGCAAAATGAATACTAATCTCTCAGTAAAGAATATGCCACCTTTACCTTATTTATTGCAGGCATATTGGCATTGATCTTATCAGCTATGCTGAATCACTGCGACATAATATGGAACATAACAATTGCTTATTGAGTGAAGTATCAAAGCATATTCCTTTGGATTATTATAACATGTTGAAGTAAACAATAGCTCCAAAAACTATCTTCTCCTGGAGAAACTGGCTGCTCATGGCTTGAACGGGAGTACTGTTCACTGGGTAAAAAGCTCACTGGATGGCTGGGCCCAAGGATTGGTGGTGAATGGAGTTAACTCCAGGTGGCGGCTGGTCAGAAGTGGTGCTCCCCGGGGCTCAGTACAGGGCCAGTTCTGCTTAATGTCTTTATCAACGATCTGGACAAGGGGATCAAGTGCACCCTCAGTAAGTTCGCAGATGACATCAAGTTGAGCAGGAGTGTTGATCTGCTTGAGGGTAGGGATGCTCTACAGAGGGATCTGGACAGGCTGGGTCGATGGGCCAAGGCCAGTTGTATGAGGTTCAACAAGGCTGAGTGCCAGGTCCTGCGCTTGGGTCACAACAACCCCCTGCAGCGCTACAGGCTTGG
>JAVKLA010000053.1:42613711-42627202 GCA_034782735.1 Sagittarius serpentarius | reverse complement strand
GGTGGGGGGGGCGGGGGGGGGGGGGGGGGGGGGGGGTCGCTGATGTCCCCTTATCCCATTAACTTGTTTACACAGCTGCCTGGTGCTAAGGGCGAAACTGTGAACCTGTGACAAAACATCCGAAGCGCAACCGCTAGAAAAATTCCCAGAGAAACAATCGCCAGAAAGCCTGTTTGAGGCACAACTGCCAGAAAGCCTTCCAGAAACAGGTCACTACCCTACCTCCGCAGGGCACGTCCTGTTTCGGCTGCTTGCAGCTACCTGCTTGGTTGGTTGAGACAAAATGATTGCCGTCTCTCACAGTCTTTGGGTCTCTGACAGATGTAGAAGCTGGAATTGTGACTTTACTAATGAATTTTCTTGTCTTATTAGGTCATTCTCTCTTCCTATAAAAGGAAATTGTCGTGTTTGAAAGTCAATGGGGATTCATGTTTTGATAGTCTTTGGGCAGATGGGGAGGCAGTCAGAAGATGCAGCTGTATAATATTTTGATGGTATCTGTGACAAATGGATCTGTGATAAGATAAAGTTTTGTATATAGGAGTGGGCCAGGCACCTTGTGAAAGGAAATGTTATAGGTGATACATACTAGAAACTTGATTTAAAACTCTCAACAGCTGAATAAAAATGGGTATTTTGCTGCAGTGTCTGGGACAGACAGGGGGATTACCCATGTATATCTACCTCAGTTTCCAACCACTCCACTACGTGGGAGTAGGAATATGGGGCAGCTTGTGTAAGGCACAGAATGGACCTCTCTGCTCACCAAAGTTATGAGCCCTTAATGTCCTGCACAGCACTGAGAAAGTAAAATCTGGACAACCCCACCATTTATTACATGACCAACAGTGCTATCAACTAAGAAGCGTAAAGATTGTTGTGTGAAAAAATTATTACCGAAGAATAGGTTGTCTGCAGCCAAGGGCTTGATGACTATGGTCCATTTGTCCTAGTAAGATCCTCAAGACTCCTTCTGTTGGGTGAAGAAAGTTGAACGTGACACAATAGTATCTGTGAACGGTCTGAACCACAGCTGCTGTAGCACACAGCAGATGAGGAAAAACATTTGAGGAACAGGAATGAGCTACTGAGTTTGTGATTAATCTGATATTCCAAGAAATGAAATACTCAACACTAGTGCCCACTGAAAGTGGGAAGTGGCTGAAGTGGGTGAAGATGGCTATCATCAAGTTCAGCACTACGTCTCTTCAGTGCTGGGTCTTCCAACATTACAGTAAACATGAAATTTGTGAAAATTCACTCAGAGCAGAAACATTTTGTATATTACTGTGTCAAAGGAAGGGTTACGTTTGCAAGACATCTATATCTAAAATTTTTTCTGGTCTTTATCACAAAGATTAAAAATTCTCATTGGGTGAGTGAATATGAACGTTTTTAGGGGTAAGGAGTCCACACATCATCATCCCAGAACCCCTTTTCAGGGATTTATGGACACAGACTTGCTCATGAAGTAAATATATAAATCGGGTTTTGGTGTTTAGGGGATGATAGGTGTACAGTCGGATTGTTAGTTTTTTCTGTGATCCTGGATTCTCCCATTTAAAGCCACGGCATGGAAAAAGTTATAAAATATGTTCATAAGAGTTTTGCAACACTGTCCTTACTTTACTTTTGTTGTACTACCTGCTGAAATATCTAAATACTCCTGAAAACATGTCCCTCTCAGAAAGAAAAACCATGATGTTTGAAAGTAGTCCTAAAGGACAGAGAGAAATAAGAAATGGCAAGAGGACCTTTTCATGTATATGTATATGTTTTTATATAGGTGTGTGTGTTTGTGTATATACATATGGCACATGCCCTTTTTGCTTTGTGCAAAGTACCCTGATTGGATTATAAATATATATATATATATGTCAGTACATATATATGAATGTATACAGAGAGACCAGAAGTCCCACACTGCGTTGCATGTGTCTTTGCTATTATAAAGTGACTGGTACATTATATTTATTAAAAATCAATATGCCTTGTACAAATACATCCCCTAGACATTGCTGTCTTAATGTTCTGCCTCTGAAGAACAAGACTCTCCCATTCAGCCAAAATGCAATTTTCTAGCTTGAACCCCTGGACTCAATTTGTTTTTAAAGTCAAGTCATCCATAACAGTAACAGATATGGCAGCAGTTTCTTTAAAGGAAAAAAAAAAAGTCTTTTTTTTTGAGATTTAAGATCAAGGGAAGATTAGAAAAGTGCAGGAGCAGTGCACACAAGCTTATTTTGCTTATTTCATTTCTAAGCAGCTGGATTCATTATAGTTTGGTATAGCATAACTAAATGAAGTACCCAGAACAGATACAATCCTGACCCTTGCACAGACTGGGTCATTGCTTATAAGAAATAGGCGGAGGTGAGTAAAAACAGAGTCCTGACAAAATCTGTAGAGGTTTTTTTTTCTCTCATTCAGACCTGTTTTTAAAGGCATGTATATAGAAAGATCTATGGTCTTCTGCCCTTGCTCTGCTTTGGTCATGTGAAAATCCCTTCTGGTCTGGAAGCCGCATGGGTCAGGTCTACGTACCAGGGAGTTTGCCCTTGTAAGCTACGCACCGGGAAGCACTGGGGAGCATCATGCAGAGTGACCTCCACTTTCTCATTGGGAGCAGAGTGCTTCTGGGGCGCTGTGCCTGTGTTCACCAGGGCTTTGACATCAGAGATATATAGCTTGTTTGATCAAATATTAGTGCTGCATAAAGGAAGCAGTGCTGCTTTCAGACCTTGGACATTTGTTCAGTGGGTCCAGTTCAGAACTCTTTTCTGGGTGAGACTATAACACCTTCTATATTGCATCAATCCATTTAACACAATCTCACAAAATGGCCAGTTGCAGACACCTGAAGACAAATGTAAGAACAAAGTAAATGTGCAGACATACTTTCCCAAAACACTCCAATTTCCTGCAGTTTGTGTTTCAAAGACATCCTCTGATGGATTTTTCTTCCATGAATTTTTCCTGTATTTTTTTAAAATTTATGTAAGCCCTCACATCCACAATACCTTGGGGCAAAGAGTTTCTCAGCTTACCTGTATATTAAATTTAGACATCTATCTATTAAATTTAGACACAGCATTAAGATAAAGCTGTCGGGTTTTGAATGGCATTTGGGTTATCAGCTTTGAAGCCCAGGCAGACAAGTTCTTAGGCTTCAGTTATGAAGACAATTCCTTACAGTAGGAACTGCAAGATCTTAAAATGTGCTAGCTTGTTAGGATGACTACCTCTTGTTAATTCTGTGAACAGCTATTCCACATGCAATTGGGTTAGTAGTTCACCTGTCCCAGTCTACCCATCGTCTTCAGTTTTTTATTTGTAAGAGAAAGTTTCCTAGCACAACAGGAGTCTGTCTAGCAAATAAGGCTCTTGCATACTATCACAAATTGAGTAATAAAAGGCTGGCTGAGTAATCAGTCCCCAGCTTCTGTGCTGAAACTCCCAGTATGTCCTTTGTCAGGTTGGAAATTTGATTGCATGACTTGGACTTAAAGAGGTAGCTGGAATTAAAATGTATTTTAAATATTATTGCCAATTCTCAAAAGTTTTGCTACTGCTATGTACCAACAGAGCACTCTAGCTTCTAAATTTTCTAGTGGACCTCTGCTTATCATGTCATAGCATTAACTAAGTAGTCTAGAAAGGCAGTAAGGTTATAGAATCTGTGCAAAATTATTGGAGACTGAGGATACAAAAGAACTCAAACAGAAGAGACGTTGAAGGAAAAGAGCTGAGGAAAGATTGCAAATATCAGTCTGCACAACCCTTTGCAAATGTATTTACAACACCACTATGAGGATTTTTATTTGTATTGCTATTGTAAAGATGGGGAAAATACTGTCTTGGGAGTTTTCAGTGCCAAAACCTGAGACTTTAGTTCTTTGTCCTAACTGGAAGTTTCCACTGTCATGAAACAGGAATACAAAGGCAGCAAAAAGTCATCTACTGTGCTGACCCAATAAAGAAATACACATTTGGGTCCATGAGTAGCTGACAAAGAAAAACACCAACAAAAATACTCCTCCAAAGTACTGACTGCTAATAAAATGTACAGCAAAACAAACTCTTGTGCCAGAGGGTTCTTTCCAGTACTTTAAGCATCTACATTATATTCCCTACATGCTGTTCAGTTAAGTTCAAATCATCTGAATTATTGAATATGACAGAGAAAACCATCCTTATCTTAAGAAGAGCTGCATGCTCCTAGGGGCTGTTGACTCAGGGAACAGAAATAGTGACAGATCTTTCTGGTGCCATCCCACTGATGCCAACAGACTTCCATCAGCATATCTGACAGCAGAATTTAACTCCTCATTTTTATGTGAAAGAAGCCTTCATGGTAATATTAAGAAGCCAGGCCACTGCATGCTGAAGTTATAAATGTCAGTTCTCTAAGAACTGACCCGTAGACAAAAGAATAATGTATGCATGTAAAAGAAAAGCCATGTTTAAGCCTTAAACTTGTTTCATGCATTTAAGAAACATATTATGTTGTCTAACAAAATACTTGCATTTTAGGAAAAACATAGGAAAGCTCTTAAGGCAAAAATAAAATTAAAAAAAGACATTTCTGGATATAGCTTTCGCATACGTAGAGAATACGCTGGATATGTACAGTTTAGCATGTCAGGAAACCTTAACTGTACTGAATGATCATTAGTGTACCTTTATGTGACTGACGCTATATTCAGTCACAGACCCTGTGTCCTCAGCTGAGATTAGAGACCTGTAACAATAATCACTAAGTAAATGTTTAGCAAGAGAAACCTTTTCATCCATCCCACCTTGGAGAGTTTGCAGCCTAGACAGAGAAGGCAAACAGGACCACACAGGAGCTCTGTCTCAGACCAGGGAATGCGATCCCAAATCCATTGTAGTAAATTCAAACACATCTGGAGACATTCTTCCCTGGCACTGTCAGGATGTTCCCTGGGATTGATTTGGTCTCTTTATACTGCCAATTTTCAGGAATAATTCCCATGCAGAGTTTGGCATGTAGGAAATGCCAGGGTCCGCTCCAAGCAGTCAGGTTGAGTGCAGTTATCCTGCTTTGAAAGGGGAAGCAGTTTGCTAGCATAAACAGTGACCACTCTTTTAAATTGGTTCCTGATGCCTAGGAATGTTTCTGATGAAGTCTAATTGGTTAAATGTTAAACGTTAAATGTCCAGTTTCCATTTAATCCACTGCTACATTAAGAAACTAAGGGACATCAATAAAATGCAGCATGAAGACATCAGGTAGACAGGACCATCATGGTTCCTTCTGGGGATCTGACCTGCAGATATCCCCATTTTTGATCTTTCCAGTCCTTAACGTGAAGCTCATGATCCATCTTCGTATTACATACAAAGTACATAACTCCATGACATCAAGACTGTGTAACCAACAGAGGTCAATGTGGATTATTTTTTATAAAAAAGTAGTTGATTGGGGTTCCTAAGCCTGAAATTGTTCATAAACTTAACATTTATGTAATACCCTTCTACTGGTCCCTGGGTGGACAGCAGAGGAGAACTGGTCAGGTTGAGCAGTTTTTAACATTGTTATCACCAGAGATCCATGGAAGTCTGGAGTTTTGATTCCTAGACCCCAATGAAATCCAACACAATTTAGGTAACGTCATTGTCAGTGAAAGACTGGTAACATCAACATGCTTACTCTTGCCTTTCACTAAGGAAGGTGCCTAGAACTACTGTGTTCTGACGTAGATATCTAATTGAAATGTATGTGTTGAGCTTTCTTGTCCAAAGTTAACACAAAAAAACCCTGAAAAGCAACCTGGAATTGGGCGCTCTGATTCCCATGCTATAAATATAACTAAAACTTTTGGTTCAGTTTCTAGACTTGATTTTATTTATTTATTTCTTAAACAGCATAACACTGCTGCATGCATGAACTTCATTGAGACATAAAATCAACATATTGGTTATTTGTAGCTATTAAAAATCCTATGCCAGTCTCAAAGAAGGATAATTTCTGCTTTCTGTCCATCAAAAAAATTCAGCATGATTAGTTATACTCTAACCACATTGTCAGCTATGTATACTATTTCTGCTTGATGCCCGTTCCTAACAATTGTTCAGCCTCGCTATGCATTTTTAAAGAGCAGCTGAATGCTACTCCAGGGTGGCCTCCAAGAAAAACAAACAAAAAAAATTTGAACTTTAATATTTTTATATGAAACTTACCTAATCAATTAACATTTTCCGTAGATTAATGAATTCATTTTTGCAAAGTCCCATCAGATATCTGACTATCAATTTAGTATGAGGAGTGAAGAGGAATATTGTATTCAGTAATGTTAGAACTGTTCAGAATACCTCTAACCAGAAAAGTAAATGCCTTATCCAATGCTATCAAGAACACAAGAAACTGGATCACACTGATTAGAATCTTGAGTAGGAAAAACCTGCTAAATCTGAAACTGACTCCACCTTCTTAATTTTCAATTTTGTGCCATATCTTCAGTTCCTAAAAAATGTAAGTGTGCGGATGCTGTACTGAAAAACTGCTTTAGGATGCATCTTCACCACATTATGGATCTTCTAGGCTTTCCATGAGAGAAATATCTAAGTATCGTCAATCCTGTCTACATGATCAGGGCAAAAGGGATGTAGATATCATTGTTCACTTGAGTCCACCTGATTTTCATTTTTCCAAGAAAGGTTAGTGTGAGGAATCTGGTTGCGCAACGTATGTTCTCTTCTTTTGTTATCGGCAAAAATCCTCAAGTTGGTTATTCAGAAGGTAATTATCTTTTGTCATGAAGAGTTAGTCACTCTTAATTCTTGTGAAATGTCAACCATATTTGAGATGCTTGTAGGAAGAATTTATCATTTTCCTCTTTGAAGGTAGGATTGTCTTTTCTTCTTCACTTAGTATAGAACACAAGAGTTGGTAAGCTCACTACAAAAGGAGAAGTTGTTTGAATGATTTTATAGTTAAAGTGATGCATTTTCAGCAGCTGTGAATGAATGTGGTTATTGATTGCAATACAGGTATATTGGGATATCAGCTAGAGCCATAGATATCCAGAACTATCATTGATGAAATAAAAAAAACCCACAAAAATAAAAATAATTAAAATGTTTTCAAGAACAAAGTATAAGCAGGAAAATGTAAACTGAAGAGAGAAAATGACATAAATTCTCCCAAGCATACATAATATTATTAAATTTTATGTTTAAAAAATAAATAGTTAATCAGATATTAGGGACTTAGTGTTTTCTCATAAAACATGAAAGTTTTGATGCCATTAGGCTGAAAATTGCTGACTGACCTCTAAAGAAGTATGAGAATGCTTCCTTGCCTGGTGCATTCAATTGTACCAGAGATTGAAAGTGTGTGTTGTAAATTACAGCAAATATTTTTCAATGAGGTATAAAAAAAATAACTCAAAAGCTGGACATATACTAGATGGAAACTATTATGACTGCTATTATTTTATGAAAGATCTGAAAATATACTAGATTTAGGGGTTACTTTAAACAAAGCCAACTTTTCTTTGATATTTCTTTGGAAATTTTGTTTTTAATCACACTGTCAAAGAGAATGGAAGTCCTGTGTCAAAGTTTTTGTTTGATATTTAGGTTTATGAAACCTTTTGGAAAAGAAGTAGCTAGTAATAAATAATTGGCATTCCATAGTCTGATGTACCAATTTAAGGCAAACATAGTTCTTGAACACATCATTCGATTAAGAAAAATTTCTTTCTTGCATAGGTATTGCTTAGATATGGTTGAAATGATAAATCACCTACTTCCAGAAAATTTCAGCAACTGCTTTAATTCAGAATGAGAACATATTTAAAAAATTTATTGCAAAAATGAAAAATCTGAAAAATATATTATAGAACTATTACTTAGAAAAGGGTACTATTTACAAATTATGTAGTTTGGTTTTGGGTCCTGTTTAATGCTTTTCACTCTTTTTCTGTTGTATACGATTAATAAAATCTTCTGTTATTATGCTATGCTACAAAAAAACCCAGGTTGTGTTATGATCATGTTTATTTTTAAATCACTGAAAGAACACTATTATTCTGTTAGGTTGGCTGCAAACATCTTTAGCAAATCAAAATCTCTCCTCTTTCTTGTAATATAAGAGTTTTGCTTTTATACCAAGCATTCCTTGTCTACTCTAATGACTCAGGATGTCCTTTTTCTGTCATGCCTCACGCTTCATGTGGTTTTTTATTTTCAGAGTAGCTTCACCAGCCATTTTTCAAATTTGGGGGCATGTTCTGGAAAATTGGTAGGCAGTCTGCCTGGAGGAGGAACCTACAAAACAACAGAGATTTTGTTTTTGACAAAGAATCATAGGCCCATAGAATAGTTTATGATGGAGAGGACCTCAAGAGGTCTGTAATCCAACATCCTGCTCAAAGTGGTGTTAGCTCTGAGGTCAGACCAGATAACTCAGGGCATTATCCAGTCAGGGCTTGAAAACCTCCAAGGGTGGAGATTCCAGAACCTCTCTGGGCAACCTGCACCTCTACGTGATTGTCCACACAGTGAAAAAAACCTTTTCCTTACAGCTAGTCTGAACCTCTCTTTTTTCAGCTTATGCCTGTTATCTCTTACCCACCCACCAGGCACCTCTGTGATGAGTCTGACTAGTGTCTTCTCATTGACTCAGTTGCTATCAGATGCCCCCACAGCCTTCCCTTCTCCAGGCTTAACAAGCCCAGTTTCCTCAGTTTCTCCTCATGGGCCACATGCTTCAGCACCCCACAATCTTGGTGGCCCTCTACTACCAAAAATATAAAATTTTTTTTTAAATGAACACTTCAGAGAAATCTCTTCAGAGATCATGCCCATTGTGAATTATTTTTTTAATAGAAGGTTGTATCGTTCTACCCACAGATGATATATCTGTGAATAATTCCAAGATGATAACCACCTCCTCTTGCATATGTTTGAATGCATCTCATTTGTGCACTCTAAGATCAAGTCTTACTCTACATCCCTTTCTAATTTTCCTGGAGATTCCTTCTTTGTGATTGTAAATTCAGTGCACAAAGAGTAAATTTACAAGTACTGCTTTTAGGGGGAAAAGTGTTCTCATGTTCACAGCAGTGATAGTAATTGTGCTCATTTTAGCCTCTGTTACATTAAATAACCCTCACTTATATTTCATGACCCTGCTGTCCTCCAAACTGACTAGTAGTCCTTCCCAAACACTATCAAGGATGGTGTTGAGTATATGTCTACAACCTGAAGGGAACTATGACCATGCCAAAGTTTTCCTAAGCAGATCCCCATGTCCTTTACTGGAGCTGAGCATTCTGCCACCCATGGAAAAGAAATGTTAGGGACAGCTCTGACTGTTCATCTGCCCGCTCTGTTTTTTTCTAAAATATTAGCAGCAAACATTGCTCTCTATATGCACCTTGAAACCACAAGAAGTACATGGAAAAACACGCCCATTGATCCAGTGAATCGAATCTTTCATCCTTAGAGCCAATATAATTGAATTGGCTGCTATGGTGGGCTGTTTTCAATTATTCCCTCAGAATTTATTGGCTTGTCTTCCTGCTAGAGACCTTGAGAGGTAGGCAGGGAATGCTATCACTGACTGCCTTTAAGGAAACCATTGCAGTAGGTAGTCTTAGTTACGTCTTAAGAATTAATATGATTGTAGTTAAAAGTATACCTTGGCCTGTTGCCATTCCTGAGCAGCAGCTGAAGCAGCAGTCAGGTGGGATGCTCCACAGAACCTAAAATGATGGTAGATAACTCTGTCCAAGGTATTGACTCATATCCCTGATGAATAAATTCCATTATGTCTAGAAAGTTATTCTTCCCATCCTAAGGTTAGATACCTCCAAATGTAATCTGCTTCTTTCTTCTAGTAGTGATAAAGCATTGCCACTGGATGGTGGGTTAGCAAGGAAAAAAACAAGAGAAAAGTCATGGAAGGGCAATTTCAGGGAATTTGTGGCAAGTGTACACAGTGTAGAGTTGGACTTTGCACAAATAATGGGCCTCTTCATTTTGATACATCCATGGGAATACAGCTACATACACCTGCTAGACTTTGAGGACAAATTTTGGTAGTAATAGCTGTGGAACTAACAGGAGCTCAGCACAGGTCAGTACCTGAATGCAATTCAAGGATGGCAAGAGGGTTTCATAACCTCAGCTGCACAATCCACTGTCTACAATATTTTGGGGATTTAAGCCAGCTAATTTAAAGCTAGCCTGGGAATCTTGCAAACCCCAGTCACACACGTGAGCACAGGACAGACACACGCTTTTCACAGAAACCACCTGTTCCATCTTTCTTTTGCTGCTGATGGCAAGATTGGAGGAGAAATCCATTCTGCGCATCCAGAGCAGGCTGTGACCTTCACTGAGAAGAGAAGTTGTGAGGGAAGCAGGCTGTGAAATTGGAGTTACCTGCTGTAATTTTGTGAAATTAAAATGAGATGAGCACACAGTGTTCCTAGCCAGCTTCTTGCAGATCAAAGATGGGCTGCTCCGTTCCAGCCGCTAACAGGCATGTTGGTAATGAACAGACTCACAAGCTGACATCACTTTCCCTGTGAAACGCCATCCTCTCGCAAAGCTGTTGCCCTTCATAGAAGGGGATCAGAGGGTCATACTCTTCTCCCTGCTGAAAGTTTATTACACAGGCAGATGCTCAAGCAAAACTTTTTAGGGGGATTGCTTCCTCTAGCATCCTCTCCTGCCAAATGTCCATTTTGATGTGCCACCTGAGTTGGCACGTGTTGAAGCCAGGGCTGCTTTTTTTTTTTTTTGAGGTATACCGCACTCTGCTCTTTTGACTACTTCATAAGATGTCTGTTAAATGCTGATTTTTAATCTCTCTTTTTTTAATCTCTGACTCTTTTGACTTCTACTAGCCTACCCTCACTAACATCCTGACGCTCAGAGCTAGGATGACATGCAGTGACGTGAAAGCGATTAAAAGGGCAATTCCCCGGGCTTGTCAGACTACTACTATGGACCCTGCTTAAACCATGTGCATAAAGTACTATATTCCCACTTAAATCCTAAAAGGACTAAAACGTGCAAGTGAAGTTACACCAAATTTTCAGTGAAATTGTACTTGTGAATTTGATTACATTCTGTCTTAACACATAAGAAGGTAGCAGGCAGGCCCAGGGTGGTTTATGGCATTTGCTGAGTCATTCTTTGTGCTCCTCGCTGACCTGCTGTAATCTGATTTTGGCCCTGTGCACTGCTTGAGGAATGTGAGGACTATTCAGAAGTGCTCGAAGTGCTCAACAGTATTGATCAATTATAAATGATGAATTTGTAATGCGTGATGGTACAAATCCATGTGGTGTTAAATCTTTGTATAGCTAACAACATAAATTTATGTGATTTAGCCAGCTGAGTCTCCCATTATTCTGCCAACAGTATGCAATTAATTCTATACTAACGGGTTATAGTGATTTCCGAGTCACCACATGAAGATATACTCCTAAATTAGATATTATATAGACTTTAGTTCTCCCTCTGTTTTACCCAAACATACACACATGGTTTTCATCTATATATCTATAGCTAAAAATATTACTTCAATGTATCATACGGGCATAATCTATAACATGAAAATGGTGGCAAAATTCACACTAGTGTGTGGGGGTTTTTTTGGCTGAAAGCAAGTAATAAATTCTCATTTCTGGTTTGCTTCTGGTGCAAAACGAATCCAAATCAGTGATAGCAAAGAATCATTAGTAGCCTACACATAATTAGAAATTAGTATCTCTATAGTTATTATTTGATTGCTAGGACGGTCCAGTGGGAGGCTGTCTTGGGGAAACATACATGGTCCTACTGCTGGTGGGGCCTTCCACAGCTCACCTGATTAGGAATGTGCATTCACAAAACAGTAATGGCATTTAACTTGGTTTGATTCCAGCTACAGGTAGGAACTGCGAAGTCATCAATGCCATGACTGTCATTCAACAAAAGTTTTTCCTTGCCGTCTGCTTATTTGCTTCTGAACAAGGCTGAAAGTGGCTTGTCTTCACAGTGGTTTTGAATCCTGCTTAAGCCCTGCCTACACTCCCAGGGGACTATCCCTCCTCTTACCTTCACCTGCAGAGCCTGACCCAGGAGGCAGCCTTGGAGGATGCTCAACACACAGGACCTTGGCCACAACCAGGCTTTGCTTCAGCAGCAGCAGTTATATGAGGAAAACATTGCTGAGGGCTCAAAAAATTTATATCTAGTTTCCTCCTCACCTATAGGGACAAACCACACATCACAGATGAATGCTGCAACCAATCAGATATGAAAAGTATATGGTGAGAGCAATTCTCATCACTTATCTTCTGAGCACTGATGCTTTTCAAGCAATTACAACTCACATCCTTCCTCAGCCAGGCATGTACCCTAACCACTAGACAGAGTCATGATTCTTTTTGCTCCTTCCCTGTAGCCTGATGAATCTTTAATTCTTTCATTAAAACTGTATCAACTTCAGCAAGAAGACTTGTCACAGCTCCCATTTTGGTGTCTAAATTTATTGCCGTTAATCTATTACTAGCAGCTTTTTACTGCTTTTAGCTTGCTTCCTTAAAGAAGTTTTGCTGACATGATTGTGTTGGCTGTTCATTTGACAGACTCCCCCCAGATACCAGCATCTGGATCTGTTGGCCAATTTCACCAACCTTGAAAGAAGGATAGAATTTTTGTACATACTTGAGTACAGACAAGCATTATAAAGATGGATAGGTGGATGGAGGAAACAAGATTAATTAATTTGGTCAAAGCAAGAGGAGGCAGGACTCAAGTGTTAGCCTTTCCGTTTAGCAGCAGTGGAATTGCTTCATGTTGCAACCAGACTACAGCTATCCCTTTGTTGCCTCTTGTGCAACAGTATGACACTTGGTGTTGGGCCGAGTAACACACTGAATTTGAAATTCCAGTAGTTCAGGAGAAGAGGGTCTGTTTCTTCTGAGGAAAGAAACTCTTTTACTGCGGAACTGCATGCCACAGGAAGTTAAATGAGATGTTCTTGGTTCTCATCTGTCTGCTACTTCTGTCTTGTTTTTACAAAGTTTATAAAGTCATGACAATTTAACTTTTTAAGATTGTTGGTAACAATGGTGATTCAGTAAATGTTATTATCACTTTGACCTTTTAACAGGAAAGAAAAAACCCAGCTGGATTCTCAGATCTTGGTTTATCAGTACTTTCCTACTCCTTGGAAAAAAATAAAAATCAGAAAGGATATGAGGACTTGGAAACATTGTGTATTTATGTAGGAAGTACCCTAAGCAATATTTTGAAGAAAATAATAAAATACTCAAGATTCACAGTTGATCCCTGGAGTAGAATTAAAGAGGAAGGAAGAAAGGAAGGCAGGCAAACAGGAAGGTAAACATTGCTCTGATAGGGAAATGAAATGATATAGAATCACAGAATCATAGACTGGCTTGGGCTGGAAGGGCCCATCAAAGGCCATCTAGTCCAACCCCCCTGCGGTGAGCAGGGACA
>JAVKLA010000053.1:42588789-42613611 GCA_034782735.1 Sagittarius serpentarius | reverse complement strand
CACGCTTTCCTTAACCTTCCTTTTCTGGTTGACATACCTGTAGAAGCCCTTCTTATTGTTCTTAGCATCCCTTGCCACGTTCAGCTCCAGCTGCGCCTTGGCTTCCTGACCCCATCCCGACACAATCGGGCAGCATCCCTGTACTCTTCCCAGGATACCTGTCCCCGCTTCCATTGCTTGTGCATGTCCTTCTTGCCCTTCGGTTTGACCAGAAGGTCTCGACTCAGCCATGCCGGTCTCTTGCCTTTCCTGCCTGTTTTCTTATGCCTTGGGAAGTGATTAGTTCAATTATTTTAATTTTCCTTTACTCCTCCAGGTATGCTATATGGTGGATTTTACCCAGTTTCATTTATCAAGTGCCTTTCTATCTTGCCTTTCTGATTCTTAAATTGTTCTAAATATATCTGCACCCTGCTCCAAAACTAATTTAATTCAATCGTTAACCAAATTTGGAGTGAGAGGACCAATCAGTCATTTCAAATGTGAGTTTATTTATAACTTGTTGGTTCAGTCACTTGGAAACGTGGATGAAGCCTGGTCTGGCTCTCTCCTCTGTCTGTCTCTCAGTGATGCTGTGCTGTTTGTTAATGCGCTGACTCTAACAGGTATGTAGTATAATAATTCATCTAGTTTAAAACGTGATAACTTACATCGTGAAAGAAAACTACTCTATGGCTTCAAATACAAATTCACTTGTAGTGAATGCAAAAGCTGTTTGAGATACTCAGTAGTTGAAACAAAGAATAAATATAGCTGAGGAAGATCAGAATTCTCTTTAAAGAGTAAGTTCCTACAGCTATCCTTTGCATTCATTGATTTTTATAAAATACAGGATCCACACTTTCTGTAACCCTGTAATTTAGTAACATGAAAATTAACCTTGCCTTTATCTGGGAAGTAAAAAACACCTCATTATAAATATTTCATCCCAGTAGGAATCTTCATTTTGAAACTAAAAGGAAGTAACAATTCTTGACATTTGTCATGAATTTTGTCTCATATTTCCATAGTAATAACGTCCACAGTGAGCCACAATCTCTGCAGATGATTTCATCCATATTATCTCAACTCAGAGCATTAAATAGAAAACAAAACCAAATTCTTTGAGGAGATCAAGAAGTAATCTTGAAGTGAACTTGTTTAACACAATACATGCTAAAATTTTCAGCTGCTGAAGGAGAATTTAATTGCTAGATAAACTATAAGATCTGTTATTCTTTACAATTCAGGATAGATTCTCATTCCTTCTCATGCTGGCCTGACTATTCAGAACAATGTGTGGGTTCACTTTCTTCCTTAGAGGAATATAGTATTATTCAGCATGAGGATGTTTTCCTACCATTCCAAAATCTGGTGGATATCAAATAAAAGAAGGCAATACACTATAGTAAATGAAGGAACTGGTGACTACATTTTGAAAAGAGTAAAATTGGGTCTATGCAATCAAATAGAATATATCAATATAAAAAAAAAGTAGGTGTTTCTTAGACTGACTCTTTGCGTAAGTAAGAAAAGAGAGGAATAGGGTTATTCTGTTAGCTTACTGATAGAGGGCTGGATTTTCTTTTTTTTCTGTTTTTGAAACACCAGTTCACACTTTGTTATCCACCCAAGCAATTCTTATATCTTGAATTAGCTTTTTTACTAAATTTTCTGGGACTTCCACCAGGTGGGTACAATGTCTAGCTAGGACGTAATATGGTTTCTTTTTTACCCATCCCAAGGAGACTGATGAAGTGTAGTTATGCACATAAAAGAAGAGGTAAAGAAGTGTGAATTCTCTGCTGGAAGGGAAATCCATCCCTCTATACCAGGAGAAAACATACAGGAATAAAAAACATTTATTGAGAAAGAAATAGACCAATGTCCTTTTCTGAGTGAATTTTTTTCAAAGATCTTTGGACACCAGAGCTGGAAATGGCTATGAGTTGGGAAACGTACAACTTGTATAATGACAAAGAAGAAAGGAAACTGTAAAAAACAAAATCAAAGCTACATCACTTCCTATTTTTTATGCTGTTGAAGGAAGCCTAGCTCACAGTGAAAATAAAATAACTAAATGCATGATGTATTCAATTTGCTTCATTTTGTAAAAGAGGGAGACAAACAGAAGGGGCAAACCAGGAAGGCTCAAAGCCTTCTCTGGGAGTAGTGAGGGCAGCTGCTGTAGAAGAAGCACCTCCTGCTATACCTCTTGGCTCCCTTTGATTCCTTGGGAACTTCACATCAGCTGCTGCTCCTGCCACTTGGTGATAAGCTTGTCTTTATTAGCTTATTGCTTTGGGCAAGGAAGAAACTAGTACATATTTCTTTTTCAGAGCCCGTGGTTACAGATGTAACACCAGAGTGTGAACCAGCAAGGGGGCAATTGTGCCAGGTGAAGGAGGGATGCTGAGCCATGGAATGAGACGGTAATTGTAATTTCATAGAGCAAATGGGTTATGAGAGGGTAATTAAGGGAGAAGCAAAAGAAAGTCTATCATGGTATCTGAGGAAGTAGAGGGGAAAAAAATTCTTTTTTTTTTTTCTTTTTTTTGCCTCTTCATCCAGCTAGACCATGCCATAGGGGTTATTCTTGCATTAAGTCTTTGAATATTAAGAAAAGATCAAAAAGAACATCCCAGAAAGGTATGTTAGAGAAAGGTAACACTGAGAAATATTAGCAAGACTATGGATATGTAGGTCTGACTTCTATATTAGACTAATAGGTTAAATTACCAATTGGGTAAATTGTTAAAATGCATTTAAAAGAATAGAATTAATAGTCCTGTGATTAACTATGATACAGGGGAAAAGAGTTTAAAAAGTTTTTTGTAGAACTAAATTGTGTCTCACACCTCCATCACTATTCAACTATTATTCAAAAATAACAAAAAACCCCACTAAACCCCCCCAAACAAAAACCCAAAATTCAGAACAAAAGCTGTTGTGGTTTCTATAGTACAGCTGGAATTTTTTAAAAAACCACAACAAACTACTTACTTGAAGGTATTTAAAAAAAGGTGTCGGTAATAAGAGAGAGAGAGAAAGAAAGAATAATAACTGTTCCAAGATTTGAGAAAAAAAGTGCTGTTTTCAGAGTTGTCACCAAAGGAATCTGTGCAATTGCGTTGTTTGAAATATTCATAAGTGATCCATAAAAGGGAACAAGTAACAAAGTGACAAAATTTGCAGATGACAGAGAATGATTCAGGACATTCCAAACTGAAATACATTATGAAAAGTTACAGAAGGTTTTCATGATGCTGAGTGACAAGGAGAGACAATCACAGATGAAAGACAGTTCTTGTTAAATGCAAAGCAATACACATGGGAGAGAAATTCTTACTGTACATAAATAGAGACAACCTCTAAATTAGCTTTTGCAAGTCTGGAAAGGGATCTAAGAGTTCTGTTCTGGCTCTGGTCTCTTCAGAAATTCCGCTCAGCAATAAAGAGCTGTCATAAAGGCAAATAGAGCATTGCTGTTAAAAACAGTAGAGAGTAAAACATGAAAAGCATTAAGCCAAAGTAAAAAAAAATGAATACTGTGCCTGTATCTTTGTGCCTTTATAAAAATTCTTTTCTGCACCTGAAAAAGGCGATAGAATGAGAAAAAGACAGGTAAGAGCAAAGTCATGAAGAGTCTTCTCTATAAAGAATGAGCAAGTTGTTTAGGACTTTTCAGATGAGAAAAGTGAGGAAGAGTATTAGGGACATGCAAAATCATGAGCTGCATGGAAGAAAGAGAATGAGGAATGGTCAAAGAAAGATCTTTCATTACTCTAAGAAACAGGAAAACAAGTAAGTTGGCCTGAAACTAACAAAATGAAGCACTTTTTCACCCAGTATATGATCACACTGTGGAATTCAATGCCACAGGATTCTCAGAAGGTCAGAAACATTTGTGGAAGAAAGTTCCCTTGGCAGGTATTAAACACGACGTTATAAATCCATCCTGCAGAACAGATTATAACACATGAGAGAAGGTGGGAAGGCTTGAGGGACTCTGAACACTGCTTTGGTGTTTGAGCAGGTATTTTATGTATCAGCTTAGGACCACAAGCGTAACTACATAGCCATTTGCAAAACTTTCAGCTCTTTCACCACTTGTAAGTGTGACTTAGATGCTGGTGTCACAGAATTTCTGAAATACTGGCCTGTGTCTTTAAACTAACTGCCCTCTGCACAATTATTCATGGTTTGTTTGTTGACTTATTTAAGGTGTGTGAAAACAGCCTTTAATTGGCAAAGGGGCACAACAGATGCTTTTCAAATCCATTAAACTCCATGCACCAAATTCTGCTTCTCAACATGGTGCCAATGGCCTGGAACTGAAAGTAAACCATTTTGTGCTAAGTTATTTTCTTTCTATTTCAACTGACCGATTAGATGTGCTAAACACTGAAAAGGTCTCCTAGCAGAAGGTATATTCTGGTTTCACTATCTGTTGCTATCTAATTTATCTATCCAAATATCTACTTATAGGTTTTATTTCATGTACATCTGAAAAGCTTTAAAAATGATAGTAGTGAGTATTGCTGCTTCCTCTGGCCTGCCCTTTCTGACTGCTTGGGTAGACGTTAATCCTGTATTTCATCGCAGTCAGACTGAAGGTAAGTTGACAAAAGAAGTTTTCCATGTATTTTGCAATATAAAAATGCGATGCCTAGTGCCTTGTATCCCTCATAAGTACCTGTAAACTGTGATTTAATACCCTCTTAACTGCCTTTCAGTAGTCTAAACATGTTCAGCTCTTGAATCCCTTCCTTGTAAGAGTCCTGTTTGGAGAAAGCTGGGACATCGTTTGGTTAAGCAAATGCTCACAGTGTTGTCTCAGCAAACTTTCTATTACTTTTTGGAAAGTTGCCAGATTCCAATTTAAAGTAGAGGGCACCAGACTGAGCTGAGGGGGCTAGAGAAGCAAATTAAAAATACTAATTCAGCTGCAACCACAAATGTAGGGCTGACCCAGGATTTAGTTTTGGCAAGGCCCTCCAAACAGACTTTCCTTAAACAGGCTAAGGAGGAAGGGTTTATTTTAACATGTCCAAGTAATAAAGTATCTAAACACTGGAGTTAGTTATTATATTTACCAGGCACAGAGAAACACTGATTTAGTAGATGTGGCATGCAATATTTTGTAAGTGATACACTATAGTCACACACTTTAGTACTTTCTATACTGCAGTCAATTTTACATACAACAAATGTTCCCTATCAGCTCTCATTTCTGTTCTTCCCCCTCATTCCCACCCCCTATGGTTCCAGGAATAAGTGTTCTGTTATTTCTTTACCAACCTAAAGCAGATTTCTTCTTTGTTTTGTGCAGGGTTTTGGGGTTTTTTTTTGGCTAGTGTAAGCAGGAATGCTGCAAAATATTATATTCATCCTAAATCTGCTTTCTTAGTATTTGAATTTGCAGCAAATCAACCCTTGGCTTCAGACTACCTCATAAAGGCTTAAAAACATACACAGCTGTCTATATATGACCATAAACTCCATGTTTTCTAACAGCAAAGGTCTTGGCTAACCTATTTTTCAACTTCACTCCAAAGTGCCTATTAATTTAGACGATTCAGATCTGTAGCTTTCCATTCTCCTTGGAAATAGTATAACTGTTTTCTAAATTGTAGCCAAACTGCTTTCATCATTACCTATGGTTCTTGTCACCAGCACTAGGAACTGGTGTTCCAAGGAAAAAAATCCCAGATACCAACGAAATGAATGGGTCTGATCCTGTTCTAAGTAAAGGTAAGGGGAATGTGGTTCCAACACAGCAAATCAGACGTGCTCAGATGATCAGGAGCATTGAGTTTTGGCCTCTAATTTAGTCTGAACTTCCCTCACTTCTTTCAGCTGTTCCATAAATTGAATCTCAGCTGGTAATTACTGAATGGCTCAGTCCTTTTATATTCATTTTCCTCTCTCTTCCATTTCACAAATGGAATCGATTGTTGCCAAATGCTGCAGAGCTGTTTGGAGTAAGAGTCTTGGCATTAACAATCCTGGCAGTCCTGATAGATTTGTTTAGTTTCCCTTCTAATCTCTGTACCAAATCCCAGCTTCACAATTTGCCAATCCAGAAAGCTTCAAAAAACTCAAACAAAAAATACCCAACACTGAAAAGGTTTCATTTCCTTAACTTGATATATATTTTTTCATTCTGACCCATTCACTCATTTTGCTTTTTTTTTTCCTAAATGGTTAAACTATCTGTGTTGCCTGTGCTCCACCTTCTCCCTGCATCATTCATGTGTCACCAAGCAGACACTGTGTGAGGCAGCAGGGAGGCTTTGGCATACTGGTCCCCTTTGCTGTGCCTGCAAATTTGTCCCAGGATAGGAAGGCCATGTGAAATTAACGGGTCCACGTGAGAGTTTAACTCCTCTGACACCTTACTTGAAAAAGACCTGGCACTGAGATTAAAGCACTGGCAACTACCAGGTTCTGATGTTCCCCAGTGGAACTGCTGCAGGGGAAAGCGGTGAGAATGAAAGACTTGGCTGGACAAATCACAATGCCTGCAGACTTCACTGCACAGCCTGGATAACATTTGAAATTTTTCCTTCTTACGGAGGTGTTGTATGTTTTAATTGTGTCGAAAGGACAATTCAGTTATTGCTTTACTAAATGATCCACTTTGAATAGGCTTGGGTGGTTTAATTAGGTAAATGTGCATAATTTCTCTCCAGAAAAAAAAGAAAACAGCAAACAAATAATAAGGGTTTTGGATTAAAATGTTAGAAAATTTAGGGCTAATTTTAAGAGATTTTGCAATGGCCATTTCTATTTATCCAGATGGGTATTCAGCTCTGTGGAAATCTGTGCAAGATCTCTGCCCATCTAGGATTTAGCAAGGTTAACCTCCTTTCAGGTCTACGTTATGTGAGACTGACAGCTCCTTTTTATCTCTCAAAGTTATTACTGCCTGTTAATAGAAGCTTTCTCAAACAGAAAATAATGGCTTATTTTAATCCTGACTTAGGAAAAGTTAACTTTATACACTCATTCAGGTTCCACTGGGATCTAATCACATTCCTAAAAGCTATTCTCAGCAGAAATCCTGAGTCGTGGCCTTCATAAACTTTTTATATACTAAATGTAGTCTCCCAATGTGTTCAAACATGTCAAAGGAAATAACAGCACTGAAATCTCAAATAATGCCATGTTGCAGTTAAAGACTGAAACAAGGCAAATAAATATCATGGGTAGAGTTTCAGTTGCGTAACAGCCATGGTTAAAGCAAGCTGATACTCTACTGTTACAGAGAGTAGTCATGTTTCAGGAGACACGTCAGTAACTACTGGAAAGTAGACCTTTGTATGTTGAAGAACCAGAAACCCAAGGGGTCCAAAGCAGTAAAGCAAGCAAGATAGGGGGAGATAGACAGTATTTTATGTCTTTCTAATCTGTGCATATCTTACTTCATCAAGTTAATGTACAGAATATAACTTGCATCTGTGACACTTCCCTCACCAGTTTTGACTTGGATTCCTTCCAGGCTCAGCTGCTATTGCTTCATATTAACTCCACTTTTTTTTCTTTTTTTTTTTTTTTAATTTTCTTCCCCCCACCCCCTCGAGGTAGCAACAGCAACAATAGGTAGAATGGATAGAACCTGGCTAAGCTCATCTCCATTTTGGTTATCTTGCTTATGTGGGAATTTTTTTATGGGTATAGATATTTTATTTTATGCTTGTTGCTGTCATAGAGGAAGAAAGGAGAGGTGAGCTTTCATGTTGGGGAAAGTTTGATTTCTGGTATAACTTCAATGGTCTTCTTTGGTCCTTCGTGACATCAAGCACACCGCATGTTTTTAACTCAGTCTTGTGGCTCAGAAAATAACATTTTCTCATACTGCCATAGTTGCCTAAATCCTATTCTGTCAGCTGTCTGAATGCTGATAGACAGTAGTTTGAAATATAAAGAAGAAAATAAGATAAAAGCAGTTTACAGGTTATTAATTTTCTACACAACTAACCTGGAAGAGCTTCTAGAAATTTGTAACACTACTTTTCAGCAACTATAATTAAGTAATGTTCAATGTAGATTGATTTCTTTCATTACATGAACAGTCTAGCACTGGGATATGATGCTTCAGCTAAATAACACTGAATTTCAGGTTTTGCTAGTGATTACAGCTGTTGTGGTTTGGATTTTTTTTTTAAGGATTATTTTATTAGTAAGTCTCCTTTTGCTTTTAAATCTTAGCCTGGCTTTCTGCCTAGTACAACAGCTATCTCATTTGATTAGAGACAGTCATATGGGAAAGAGTATATATGATATATATAGACATATATGTGTGTCCCTGAGCGTGCTTTACTATACTGGTCTTATCTTCAGTTCCTTAGGCATGGAAGTAAATATATGTGGGACGAAACTTGTAGTGGAGAAATTACAGCCTGCAATAGAGGTAAAGGGAATGGGAATAGGTAATTGAAGAAATAGTTTAAAAAAGACATCAGCTTTGATGGGTGATGTATGAAAGGTGAGTAATTTCTCCACTGAGAGAAATATTTTTAAATATTCACACAAAATTCAGGTCTACATGAGAAGACCGAGGTCTGATTGTCTTCCCATGTTTACTTACTTTAAACAGTGATTTGCTATTCTGAGACTAAGAGAGTGATATTGGGCTGAACTTCATGTGAGTGTTTGGTGAAATGGGTCCTCAGTTCTGCAATATTTTCTATTCTTTGATTCCTGTACCCAGATGAGGAAGCTAATAAATATGTAAAGGTGATTAGATTAAAAATGGCATTGAGAAGCAGTAAAATCTAGAGTTATATGAATAATTTCACACCCAATGCAAGATTGTCAAATTTTATCAGTTAGCCTTGTGTAAAATGAAAATAGCATCTTTTGACAAGTCAAGCAACGTACATAGGCTAAGAGGGCAATTTACCCATTCTGTTGTGTAAATATACTTAGGAACAAAACGATGGGAAAAAAATACTGTAGGGAGCTTCACTTCATATAAAGCTTAAATCCAGGGCAGGGTTCATCTCTATTACTGTTGTTTGAAAGTTACATGTATTAGTCCATGCTAAAAATCGGGTTGCCCCAGTAAATAGTCCATCTCACACTAAGATAGGTATTTTGCATAGACTGGATGAATTTCCCTCTGAGGATTTTTTATATCTTTTCCAATGGTTATAAAGGAAATATAGGCTAACTAGCTCAGATTTACACATCTTTTAGATGACTCTGGGTTAGATTATTTTCTCCCTTCACTCTTTAAAATCTGTTTCTGGGTAATTCAGAGTAATTATAACTGTCTTCTTTGGACTCTGACCAGGAAAGTATTTATTGACAGAGAAAGAGAAAAACAATGCCACACCATTACTCGCTTTACTTGCTTTCTTGGTGTGTGTTTCTGCTCCCCAGTTTATGGATGCTTCTGTAATATCATAATGCCATAAGTGTAATAAGAGCTGCTAAGGAATTGGCTGCTGTGTTAAGGGAAATATCCCAGTTTGTATCCCTCTATGCTAGGCTGTTTCATGGGCCACGTAGCCATTATTTCTGTGTGTCTCAGAATCCTGATTTTATTTATCCTGTCAACATCCCGGTGAGGACAGGAAGATCTGGTGTTGTTGAAGATAACAGGAACTGATTTTAGGAACTGAAACATGGAGCCCAAAAGGACATAGACTTTCCCTAGAATGAATCTGAACCAGACGTTAATAAAGAGGTGTCTCAGATTGTCCCCAGCTCTGGGGTTGTAGACCATAACCTGCACACAGCCCCATCTGCAAAAGCAGCAGAGCCAGGGCTACAGCCTCTCATTTGCTTCATGGGTCATGAAAAGGTCCCTTACCTCATGCAAAACTCTTGATCTCCCAGAATGACTTACTTTAAACTCTTCGCTTGCAAAGTAAAGGGGCAGCATATTGTTTCTAGAACTTGGTAGCTGTTTGGATGCTCATGTCAGCCAGCTCTTTTAACCAAAATGCTAAAGTTTTCAACTGGAAAGGACCAGTATCACTCCATTTTGTGTAGTACAGAAACTGTCTAATACAGAGTCTTCTTTGGCTCAAGAAAGATCAAAGTGCTCTCAAAACCACCACGTGTTCACCTTGTGCAACACAGAATCCCTAACAATCCGAAATTTACTTACTGCCCATGGATTTATCAGAGTCCCATCGTGGTCCTCTGTTAATATAAAGACACTCTGACATACGGCCCAGCAATGACATACACATTTTGGCTCTTATTAAAGGTTAATGTTTCATTAATTTTTAAATTCTTTATTCAGATATACAGAGGGATTAAAACATGAATGTGTACTCTTTAAATGCACGGGTTTTTACCTACATGTATTTCAATCAGAGATGGAAAGAAAAAATATCATAGAGATTGATAATGATTAAAACCAAGAGAACCATTTTCTCTTGATCATACATTAAGCAAGAATAAAGTAGAGGCCTTGCTTTACTTTCTATGAAGTACAAAGTATATGTTCAAGTGTGTTTAAAAAAAAAAGGCTTTTTAACAAGGAGAAAAAAACAGAGTAAAAAGCCATGTTCAAGAAGGAAGACTTGTTGAAGTATGAAAGGACAGTTTGCCAAAAGAATTATGCTTCTGAAGGAAGCAATGCATGCCAATTTTCAGTCCAAAGCAAAGTGTCTGTTGCTGAGGTCTTAACTTCTGGAGCAAAGGGACTGTATGCTACATAATGCTTGTAGAACAAGCAAGTAATCTCTGCACATGCCTGTGTTAGAAATGAATGGAACATTCGCATTTTTATAAATGAGTAATAGTGAGTCCTGAACATTTTTAATTAGTTTGTTCAGTTCCACTACAAGGAAACCGGAAAAGGAACAAGGATAGCATTGTAATAAGACCGTGTAAACTGAAAAAAAACCCCAAACAAACAAACAAATGCTGTCTACATTCTGCATCAGAGTGAACCTGAAATTATGTCATTCCTAGACCTGCCTCCTGTATAAGTACCGAACTTTGATGCATGTGCTTGGATGCACCACGATTACTTCTTGCAGAACATGTGGGAACTAGACTCGATCACACTTGCCAACACAATGTTCCGCCAGGCACAGGGAGCTGAGACAGACACTAGGCAGAAAATGCCATTTTGCAACCTCTCTCTGACTGCTGTCTTCGAAACAGATAGACACTGTTAATGGCTTGCTGTGGAAGACTTTAATTCTATGGTCTAGACAACAACCAACAGAAATAAGCAGACACTGTCAGGTACAGAGCAAAAGATAACAAAGACACTAGTGTGAGTACAAGTTGACTACTTATTGCAGTAGTTAGAGCAGTCATGCACTCCCTCTTCTTCCACAAGGTCATTGAAATACTTAAAACCTCAGAGAGCTTAGGAGCAAATCCTAGTTGTTTAATCAAGGTAGTAATGAAGCATAGCATGTTGCTCAGGAATTCTGCTTGATGCATGCCATTCCTGCTCCAGGCAGAAACAGGAGTGAGTACTCTCTGTAGTGTGTAATGCTGACTCACAGCATATCCCTCCATATATGCCCATATTTCAGGCCCTGAATCTCCTTCAAAGTGACCATGTTGTATGTGTATTACCTAGCCACTGTCACAGCCTTCACAACACAAGTGTTCCCACGTCCCATTACAAAGACCTGTGCAGTCTTTCATGTGTGTCATAGAAGACACATTAACTCTATGACCTACAAGATAATGCATAACAACCTAGTCCAGTCCAGCCCTTATTAACAATACTAAATTTATGATTGGCCTTACAGTGTTCTTACACTAAAAAAGAAGTGGGACAGGCACCAGTCCATGTTGAGGGCTCTATAGAACCTCTATGATGGCAAGCTGGGCCAACTTTTTCTGCTATGAATGCAGTGCTTGGATACTCATGTCGGCATTCTGATATCTTCACGTGGACTTTCAAGTGAGCTCTGCTAAGCATTCACCATTCAGTTGAAACCCTCAGTTGCTCATGATGATTGCTAATGATTATAAACCCAGTGTCTCTCACTGGCTGTAAAGGGCAATCAGCAATCATGTGGTAGTGGAAGAGCATGATCCTTGAGATGGAGCGTATTTATATGTGAATTGCTGGTTCAGAGGTACATGGTCACATTCCTGATCCTTTGTGACAATCTGACCTTATCTCTGCAGCAAAAGCTTGGTAACTTTGCAAGTATCCACTCCTGTCAAGTAATTTGTAGACACTGGTAACCTTATCAGCCCGGACTCCTACACACTGGTGATACACCAATTTCATAAAAACAAGTCTCCTGTTATGGAGATCACTGGGGATGCTAGCTAAACCATCACAAAGCTTGTTCAAGTATCTACTTTAACTGTGGGGCTGGTGTGTACTTTCTTCCTCTCTGGTCCATCATGCTGCCTGAAAAGAAATCAGTTAAGTCCTTAAATCCTGCAGGTGGGATGTTTAAGTGGCAGGTCTGGTATGGTGTGCTGGCAACACTGGCGTGTAGTCTGAGGTTGTGAGACTCTAAAATGAGTCACTTGGTTCTCTAGAGCATCTCTTGGAGAATTTGAGATAATCTAGAATTATCCACATTAGATCCAAGAGAATGAGCCAACCTAGAAGTTATATACACTGAGTCATTTTCGAATCCCAAGCTCACGGCTTAGAGGACCTAAAATACAACCTTAGAGCTGCTCTGAAATTTGCTGGGTAAATGGTGTGGGCACAAACGTTGCAGTTGGTGTGAAAAGAACAACCCAGCAACCTGAAATATTTCTCTGTTGCTAATTTTGAAAGAATGTTCTCTTTTCCGAGTGCGGTGGTTTCACATTTTTCTTTGGTGGAAAACTTAAGAGCTATTTTTGTACTTCTGAAGAAAACAGCTTAGAGTTAACTGCGAATTCAAGTCCTTCAGGGCATTCGTTTTGCCAGCAGCAGTTTAATAGTCTTGGCTTATCTTCTCTTCACCTCCACACTGTATGCTGTTATTGCCAGTCCACAGATAAATTCAGCTTTGTCTCGGGACGCTAGAGGCTGCACGTGAGGTGTGGATACAAGGAAAAGAAAACTCTTTTTGAGAGCTATATGTGATTAATCACTGGCTGATATTCCCTCCACTTCTTTATAGGTTTATTGCATAATACTCCTGACTAATCCCCCTGAAGGGCTGTAATTTGTAACAAAGTTGAAGTGAACAATATTATTTTAAAACAAAACAATGTAGCATAAAGGAACACAAGCCAGTAAATACACACAGGGCAGATCCTGTGGAAGTAAATAGATAAAAATTCAATTTGATGAGGTTAATTATGCTCGGAAGGGCTTTTCCTGCCTTAAAGAAAATCTGTTTCCGTTCCCTGTAGATATGGATAATGCTTAATGGAGACCTATGGGTAATGGAATATAGTTACTTGGTGGTTGTCTATGCTTCTCAGTGGCCTAGTCATAGGTGTGGAAAAGTCCTAACATAAAACAAAATTCAAAATTCTCTACTTCTAAGGCATAAGTACTTTCCAGTTCCTACCTCTCGCTTTTCAATAACAGCAGAAAATACCGATCTATCAAAACTATGGCATTGCATTCATGACATGCACAGCTGGCTCACTACAAAGCAACTGCATAACTCATGACACATCAGACAAAAGTTTTCCAGCATTTTAAAATATGCTTGTTACCTAGAAATTTCCTGTCAAGAAAAAAATCTTGTTCACCTGCCTGAGGGAAACCGAGGAACCTATTAAGTTTTGGTTTGACAAACTTTTAGCTCTGTAAAAGTAGTTGCTCTCTAGAGGTCGTGTCCCTAGGAGGTAACGTGCCTTGCTATAACTAGCACGTATCTCAACATCAGCTAAGAGCAGGTTGCTTGCACGTGGCTGTCGCGCATCAGTGGAATGCACCTCGCTCAAAAGAGAGAAGCAGCAACATGTTTTATTGAAGTAAAATAATAATTTGACAGAGTTCAGCAAATCCAATGGAATTTATCAAAGATTAACAGTGGTTTACCAGGGTTCAGTAAGTTTGATGGACCTTATTAATTACTGCATGCAAGAAACATACAAAGGAAAATTGAGTTAGAACTGAGTTAGAATGATTCATGTGTTAATCGCACAATCAGTGTTGCAAGCTTATATGCATCGATGGTGTCATGGTTTAAGCCCAGCCCAGCCAGTAACAAAGCACCACGCAGCCGCTCACTCACTCCTCCCCCCACCCCTGCTCCGGTGCAATGCGGAGGAGAATCAGAGAGGAGACAAAGAAGGTAGAACCTCGTGGGTTGAGATAAGGACAGGTTACTGGGAAAACACAAGGAGAGAAATTACAATAATAACAATAGTACAAATGAACGGAAATACAAAATGAGTGATATGCAATACAATTGCTCACCACCCGGAACCTAATGCTCCACCACAAAAAAAGAGAGCCTGCTGCGCTACACCCCCAGTTTATATACTGAGCATGGTGTCACATGGTATGGAATACCCCCTTGGCTAGTTCTGGTCAGCTGTCCTGACCGTGTCCCCTCCCAGCTTCCTGTGAAAATTCACTCTATTCCGTCGGAACCCAAGACAAATGGTCACTGTGTCACTCTGCTCCTTTGTGGGTTTGCAGAGATGAAGTTGGAACTAGAGGTGTTCTTGGCCTGGTTATGGCTCAGGCCTTCTACTGCTAGTTTGGATAAGGGGTCGAGTGCATCCGTCACAATGACATAGACATGCAAAGGAATATAGTTTGTGAAAATAGTTCAGCCACCTTTGTGAGTTTGGATAGTCTAAAGATTTGCCCTAGACCACTGCCGTACCTCTGCAGGCATTCATAATAAGCTTTGGAAACTCCACTTGTGATCTCTGTCCTTAAAAAAGGATTAGTTTCTTTGGGGGTATGGTATTTTAAATAAAGCTTATAAAGAAAACTACACCAAATATCACCTATGAAGTGTTTTTTGCTGCTTATTGTTGCACAGCTTCATAGACATCTGATGCTGAACAAGAAATGAAACATCCTAGACATGCCCTCTATTTTATTATTATTATTTTTCAAAGAATTCTGAATAAACACGAATATTTTTCATTCCCCACTGCCAATCTGTTTAATATTTTCTTTCAAACGAAGCATCACACAATTGTACTGGCATTTCTGAAAGGTGAAACTGGATTTGCTAGCATGATTATTTCCTTTGCAGATATTACAGCTATTGGCCACATCCTTTCCAGAACTAATAGTTGTAAAAAAAAGATTTTACCCGTCTAGCACAAGTCATGCACGCACACATACACATCCGGTTAGTGCACAAGTCCATTCACAGGTTCCGCTTTTACTAGCAGTTGAAACAATGATAACACAGCATAAAACTCAATCTAAACAGGTTTTCTTTTCCCTGCTAGACATAGGCTTTTGAATTTTCTTGTAAAACATTTTACCCTACAACTTGCATACCAAAGAATGGATCAGTGGTTCAAGCTTCTTGTTTACACAGATGACAGCAACTCATAGTCTTAAAACTATATAGAGTTTTGGAGGGTTTTTTTCCCAGGCCTCACCATCACTGACAGAAGGGTATCACCTAATTAGGTATGTATGACCTAATCTCTGTTTTATATCTCTTCACGGACAGTTCTCGGGTCCATGCTAATGTTCTGCTTTAATAATTCCCCTTTCTTCAAAACATACTAGCAACAACTATATTCTTTCTCAATCTTTATTTAAAAAGTATAGATCTAAAGGAAGTCTTTATGTCCTGTGATTACCCAGATTAGTCATTTCCCCATTCCCATTCATATTCAACATTTTTGAATGTAGGTAACTAGAACTGTATATAGTATTTCTAACAAGATCATACCAATGCCTAGTATGAACAGTGCTAGTGGTTTCCTATCACTGGTCAAGGTATCTCACCTAATAGGTCTTCAAATTTCACGACATCGAAGACTTCATACATCCTGTGATCATGTTGTATCTAGGTCACCTTCCTTTTTTGTTAACCTCCAACTGAGTTTGCACCTTGTAGTTGAGGCTTTACCAAATGCATACGGTTTTAGTATGCACTATTAAATTTCATCTTCTTTATTCTCTATCTGAATCAATAATTTCCCATGAGGCACTGTTTCCAATGCCTTACTGGAACGACCCCCACATCTTTTACATCCTGATGTTATTTATGAGCTTCCATAAGGTAGCAGATACCAGTATCTCTTGGTGCAGGGTTCTAGTGCCCGTTAACAAGATCAGTGAATAGAAGATGTTTTATCTCCTTGTTAGTTGAACTGGATGCTAAATTGGGTCCTGCAGGGTATGTTAGAGCAAATGTTCCAAAAGACTGATCCTCAAAACAAGGATAGGATGTGTTTGTTTTTAATGTGTACATTCTTCAGGGACACTGGGAGATAAGGGAACTGAGACAAGGGATTTGAAAGCCTTTCTGTCTGCTCTAACTCCTTTTAAATGCACTTATTTATAACATGGAATGGTGGGTTTTGCTGTAATTCCTGTGTTTCCTATATACTAAAATGACATTCCAGCCCATACAGGTCGTTGCTCTAAAAAACATATGCCATGTAGCCAAAACTCCAAAATTATTTGAATTCCCACAGCACAAAAGGAGTGACATAGTGCTTTGTGAAGTCCATTTAAAATCTTTGACAGAGACCTGCAGCAAAGCAGAAAAAATAGCTCTGTTTTCTGTCTGTGGTAGATATCAGATTTTCATAGGGAAATCAAGTATCATAGACAAACAAATAAAGAAGCAGAGATGAGAAAATGGGAAGGATAAGAGAAAAAAAAAGGTTTGGAAATTAATATGAATTGCAGATCTTCCAAATTATTAGATGTAGTCCTACACGATAAGGAGCTGATAATATCTATAGGGTCTGTAATATTGTACGATTAGACTTCTCTGCCCTTAGCTTTATTTCCTAGCTTTAGAAGAACAGGTACTACCAATCAAAGAGTGGACCCAAACCCTCACATGTATGATTAGTCTTACTTCTTTGTACTTTAAGTTAAATTGAAAAAGAGAACCAGGAGGCTCTCCCCCACATACCCATTGTAGTTTGTTGTATAACACTCTGTAGCAATTATAAAACAGAATGTTCCTATACCAAAGGGGCTCTCTCTTGTATAAATTATACTGAAACAAGTACATACACAGATCAAAAGAAATGAAAATAGCACTAAGACCATTCATATGGAGCAGGTTATGGAGCAGATCATCCTGAGTGCCATCACACGGCACGTACAGGACAGTCAGGTGATCAGGCCCAGCCAGCATGGGTTTATGAAAGGCAGGTTCTGCTTGACTAACCTGATCTCCTTCTATGAGAAGGTGACCCGCTTAGTGGATGAGGGAAAGGCTGTGGATGTTGTCTACCTAGACTGTAGCAAAGCCTTTGACACAGTTTCCCACAGCATTCTCCTGGAGAAACTGGCTCCTCAGGGCTTTTACCCATGCTCTCTGCTGAGTAAAAAACTGGCTGGATGGCTGAGCCCAAAGAGTTGTGGTGAATGGAGTTAACTCCAGTTGGCGGCTGGTCAGAAGTGGTGCTCCCCAGGGCTCAGTATTGGGGCCAGTTCTGCTTAGTATCTTTATCAATGATCTGGATGAGGGGATCGAGTGCCCCCTCAGTAAGTTCGCAGATGACACCAAATTGGGTGGGAGTGTTGATCTGCTTAGGGGTAGGAAAACCCTACAGAGGGGTCTGGACAGGCTGCATCAATGGGCCAAGGCCATGTGTATGAGGTTCAACAAGGCTGAGTGCCAGGTCCTGCGCTTGGGTCACAACAACCCCCTGCAGCGCTACAGGCTTGGGGAAGAGTGGCTGGAAAGCTGCCCAGCGGAAAAGGACCTGAGGGTGTTGGTCAACAGCCAGCTGAATATGAGCCAACGGTGTGCCCAGGTGGCCAGGAAGGCAAATGGCATCCTGGCTTGTATCAGAAATAGTGTGGCCAGCAGGACCAGGGAAGTGATCGTCCCCCTGTACTCGGCACTGGTGAGGCCGCACCTCAAATACTGTGTTCAGTTTTGGGCCCCTCACTGCAAGACAGACATTGAGGTGCTGGAGCGTGTCCACAGAAGGGCAACAAAGCTGGTGAAGGGTCTAGAGCACAAGTCTTATGAGGAGCATCAGAGGGAACGGGTTTGTTTAGCCTGGAGAAAAGGAGGCTGACGGGAGACCTTATCGCTCTCTACAACTACCTGAAAGAAGGTTGTAGGAGGTGAGTGTTGGTCTCTTCTCCCAAGTAACAAGTGATAGGATGAGAGGAAATGGCCTCAAGTTGCACCAGGGGAGGTTTAGATTGGATTTTTTCAGTGAAGGGGTTATCAGGCATTGAAACAGGCTGCCCTGGGGAACTGGATGAGTCACCATCCCTGGAGTTATTTAGAAGATGTGTAGATGTGGCACTTAGGGACATGGTTTAGTGGTGGACTTGGCAGTCTTAGGTCAATGGTTGGACTCCATGATCTTAAAATTCTTTTCCAACCTAAATGATTCTATATGCAGAGGCCAGCTGTGTCTATAAACTAGATGGGACACAAAGAAATCAGTAAGATCAATAGCAAAAGTCTATGTTTGTATTTATTTGCTTAGCTGTTATGAATACACACAACAGAAATCCTGAGGAACTACAATGACTTTATGTCAGTTCATGTGTAAAAGATCATGGACAGGGATAAGGGATTGGTAAAAATTTGTGGAGTAGTATTTTGCAAAAACCTGTTTCTATGAAAATGCTGGTGAAGTTCTTTCTTCCCCTGAAAAAATGTTCTTAATGCAGGAAAATGCAAGTGACAGAATAGAGACAGGATTTGCAAACAGAATGAAACATACAGTTTTGACATTTTTGAAGCAATATTTTGATTTTTGACTTCAAAATGCTTTTTGCACTAGGTCTTTTTTAAGTTCCTGTAATAAATTACATGTTCTAATATGTAGGAAGGTCAAACCCAATTGTTTTTATCCGCCGTTATATAGAACTTTAAAACTGGAGGAAGTGATGAACACAGAATTTCTGAATCTTGAAATTTTCTCTATTTTGTTGTGAACTCATTAGAGAAATGTCTAACATTTCCCTCAGTGGAGGGAAAGAAATATCTTTAGAAGTCACCAGTCCTGTTTCCTGTAGGTGACTGCCTAGTCTAGGATGGAACAAATCTGTCTCTGGAGATATCTTTATTTAACAAGTTTTGATGGACAATAAATGAGTGATGTCAACTAAACTTCTAACTTTTAGGGAGCTAATTTTAGATGAAATTAATTCCCTAAAGGACCTGAGAAATACTTGCATTGGTTTCAAATCAGTTTTAGTTTAGAGCACCCAGTCTTTAATGAAAATGATTGTAAGGAAAAATAGGGTGGTGAACTTAGACCCATACCCTGAGGAGTAAGAAATGAAAAAATAATTATGAACCAGAATAATGGAAAGTGAAAAGTTTTTAAACTTGTTCCAATGTGTATTCCAAGTCAAATACTTTGTTCAAGTACAAGGGAAGAAAGCAGGTGTGGCCTTAAGACACGCTCCAAAACATCTTATGGGCCTAAATTTTGACAGTCTAATTTCTTGTCAAATTCAGTTAAGATGCCCTGAGTAGCCAAATAAATTGCAGATAAAATATTCAAGCTTTTCTTAGAGATCTTGACACCTAGCTGAAGTCTTTCGTTGTGACCCAAAGGAGATATGCACTTCCAGCTGACACAGCTCAAAATGGTCCTTCCTCACAGACTGCACATCTTCTGCCATCCCAAGTTTCTTTCTGCATCTTCTGCATCTCCTCCTCCTCCATTCCCGTATTCACTTTCCATATTCTTTCCTTTCTTTCCTGCCATTTATCCCAGTGCATATGCTTTATTTACATAGAGTAGCACCTAAATAATTTTACTAATTTGAAACTTTTAACATTGGCTTTAAAGTAAGTTATCCTTAACATTTTTTAGCACATTAAAACTAAATACAAATTCAACCTGTAGGATGTCAGTTTTGCTAGACTGACTGTTTTAATGGGTTTGGGGTTTTTTGGAGTGTGTTTAGTGTAAGTTCATTCCTAACGTAAGTCTGCTTCCACTAGAAAACTTTTGTCAGAAATAAGATTTTATCCATTCGTGTAAAAAAGATCAATTTTCTCCAATAAGTCTCTGTAAAGTAGATCCTTCTTTCATGACTTTAACAAGTTAAGTTTATAGAATCATAGAATCATAGAATCATAGACTGGCTTGGGCTGGAAGGGCCCATCAAAGGCCATCTCATCCAACCCCCCTGCGGTGAGCAGGGACACCTTCGACTCGATCAGGTTGCTCAGAGCCCCGTCCAGCCTGGCCTTGAGTGTTTCCAGGGATGGGGCTTCTATCACACATTTGAAAACAGGAAGTCACTGTATTTCAGTTTTCTTCTGTAAAAGGAGGTTTTCGTTGAGAATTAGATCCCTCTTACCTGATTGTAGTCCTCTAATCAGTCATTTAGGCTCCTCTATAACCCAAGAAGAAAGTGACAACTACAGGGAGCAATTAATCCTATTTTAAATACAACAGCTCTTTGGCTGGAATAAATTATCCAAGAAATGGCAGTCTCTTTTTTTCCTCTATGCAGCTTAATCTTAGCCACTAAGGTTCAGAAAGAGGTGACACAAACCTTTGCGGAGCCTGCAGAGCTTTTCCCTGAGTCCAGATGGGGAGCACCAAGGAGAGGGTGTGCTGTCCTCCCCAGCACATGGGCTCACTTGACACAGAGGTCAGGGAAAGGTTACCAAGGATGGCACATGCCTAAAGATGTCTCCGTCCTCGTGCCTTGAGACATCAGGTAACCCAAGACACACCAGGACTGCTGCCACCGCAGTTGTCACTCACACCTGACCATAAGCAGGACAAGAGATGTTCTTAACTCATCATGCTTTTCTCTGGCAAATACTGAACTTTTTCCCCTCCTTCCATTATGCAGTTTCTATTGTATATTTAGCATATTTCCATTACATTCTTCTCTCTCATGCTTGTTGTTCATTAAAGAAATACTTTTAGCATACTACCATTTAAAATTACAGTTTAAAAGTACAAGTCTATATAAATTGCATTTGCAGTTGCTGGGGAATGATGCCTCATAAATCATCGGCAGCTTTAGATATTTTTAGTGATTCTTGTCAATACCTGGCCATAAATCCTATGCCATTGTCATTAGCATTCCTGTTCAACTCTTTAAGGAATTTCTTTCATTGCATGAAGACAAGCTTAACATAGTGATGAATGGTTAGAAAAGAGACTGTTTCCCAGGGTAATTTCCCCTTCTCGTTTTTATATATTCACATGGAGAAGAAAACCAGTCTGTTGTTTACATGACATTGACACAGAATTTTGCAAGTTTGTCCAAATTTTGCAAGTTTGTCTGAATGTAAGGGAACAAGAAGCTGAATGTCTCAACACGGATCCTAACGTGTTTGTGAACCCTTGCCCTCACAGCATGGCAGAGGTTACAAAAAGAGCCTGCTTTCCTTACCTGATTGACTGAGTGATCTGGAAGGAGGCTACATAGGAATCATGGCAACACTCAGATGTAGCAGTGGCTTGGCTCTCCAGGAACTCTTCCTTCTGTTTCAAGCAGTGCCATTTAGAGGTTGCTGCAGGGTGCTCTGGACTCTTTTTTCATTTTTCTTTTTTTTTTTTTTTCTTTTTCTATTGCTTTTTTTTTATTACTTATAGCAGCACTGGGAAATGAGACATGAACTAAATTATGTTTAGAGATTTATTCTAATTCCCCTGACTGGACTATCTGTTTATTGTCCCCCTCCCCACCCTGATACACTAATTCAGAGCTCAGGGCTGTAAAATGCTCATAATTGTGACTTCAATCCAGAAAATAACAAATAGTCAAAGAGCAACAAAGGCTCCTCTGGGAATAGTCATGTGCTTAAAGGTAAGTGCATGCTTAGTACTCAAAGTGCTTCATGGCAACAAATTGTAGGATCAGCTGACTCGATATTAGTAAACCTCTGAAAGAGTTTCATGCTTTCATTTCTGCAAATAATTCTATTTTACTCTGTTCTTTTCTGAGGGAATGAATCTCCTATATGAAAATGATCACTTTTTTTTGCTTCCTCTGTCCAGTGTACTTTTATATAGCTCTATTATTCAGAAAACATAAGGATAAAGAATGCCTATTTAGAAAGTCGAATATCCAGAACTTAACAATTTAAAAAAATTTCAGTACTGGAGTTAAACAAAGTCATAACAACTCCAAATATCCTAACATTACACATTACAGTACTGAAGTTATATCTGCTATATTAATTTACTCTCTGATGAAATATGTATAACATGCCATTGTTTTAAGCCAGGTTTCCAAGGGAAAAATGCTGGCAGGGCCTGTTATGTCTATCCACTTCCGGAGAGTTTATTCTTGTAAATTTTAAATGTATTCTCCGATTTCCAATAATTATTTTTAAAAATTGTTAAGTTGCTACATGTTTTGAGAAATTTTTAAGAAAATTGATGTGAAATTTGAGTTAATTCCCCTCTTGATGGAAAGGCAAGTAGAGAACAAACCCCACCTATTATGCTTTACTAGCCCGTTAGTGTAATTCTAGCTGGTCCTTAAACATAGTTTTCTTCACAGCTTTTTCTCTAGAAGTTGGCATTGGAGTGCAGAAGGCAGATTGAGGCAGAGCTGGGGGCAAATGTAGGGGCCTTGGGGATCTGGAGAGTGTGACAGGGGGATGGATTTGAGCTGGGGGGTGTCTCTGGGTCTCTGGATATAGACACTAAAAGAACTGGGCTTCATCCTTTCCACAGTTCCTGGGGAAGATGCCTCTCAAAAAAAAAAAAAAAAAAGTTGTTTTCTCTAATTTTCTGAACCTGAGGTCTCACCACCAAACTTCTGGACTTCACTATATATCATCCCAACCTCTTTCTGCTTTCTTTTGTCAAATTACTGGTGCTTTTATCCCCTCTCAGTAGCCTATTTTCCCTATTCCCACACCCCTTAAAAGTCAAATTAAACTGTAGCCTACACTTTCCTCTTCCCAGATCACCAACTGGGAATGCAAGCAAAAAATCTGCTTCATCTGAACTGTGAGATCTGAATTAAATCATATCTTCTAGGGAGGGTAACTCTGAAGTCATAACTGAAGCATGCTCAGGGTAGACTGTGTCTTTTAAGCATTACGCGTGTTTTAATTATTAAAAGTTTGTGATTTCCCGCCCCCCCCCCCCCCAAAAAAAAAAATGTCTGTAACTGGGCCAAATTGTCTTGGGTATGGCAAGAGCCACAATGTCACATTCAAAGTTATGCCATTGACAGAGGATAGTTATAAAATATGGACAAAGTGATGTCTCTCCTTCTATTTTGGTCTCCAGTATGATTGTGCGCTGTTTGCAGATTCTTTCCATAAAAAGCCTGAGATAGAAAATTTCAGCTCCAGTGGCTAAAGTTGAATAGGACTGTAAATATTTGAAAGCAAAATTTTATAATAGAATGTGCCAGGTAACCTTATAAAAAAGAGTATATGGTAATGGAATGCAAGACTGTCTCATGTCATGTATATAACAAGCAATTCAGGTGACTAGACATAAGTGTCTATTAGCATCTGAGATGACCCAGGGATTTTTTGATATATGTCTCTGGCAGATACAACCTGGGACTTATAGGAGGCCTCTAGCCTTCTTGGATGGCAAACAGAGGCCAAACTGATCATCTGAGCAGACCCTAATTCTCCTCAGAGATCTTTTGTTTAGGTAGCTAAATTGAATTTATTAATCTTCAGCTGTGTGCCTAGAAGCTAGGGGTGTCTCTGAAGCTTGTCAATAAAGAGGAATATGATCACTTCAAATAGGAAGGATGCCACCACAAATGTAACATCATATTTTTTGCATTTATTAGTATCTATATTTCACTTTCTAAGGAAGAATTTTATAAGGACGAGACACTCCAATGTTGTCATGGTTTAACCCCAGCCAGCAACTAAGCACCACGCAGCTGCTCACTCACTTCCCCCCCACCCAGTGGGATGGGGGAGAGAATCGGAAAATAAGGTAAAGCTCATGGGTTGAGATAAGAACAGTCTAATAGAACAGAAAGGAAAAATACTAACAGTGACACTAATAACAACAATAAAGTGACAATAATAATAAAAGGATCGGAATACACAAAACAAGTGATGCACAGTGCAATTGCTCACCACTCACCGACCGATGGCCGAGCAGCGCTCCTCCCCTGGCCAACTCCCCCCAGTTTAGATACTGGGCATGATGTCCCATGGTATGGAATACCCCTTTGGACAATTTGGGTCTGCTGTTCCGGCTGTCTCCCCTCCCAGCTTCCCTGTGCCCCTCCAGCCTTCTTGCTGGCTGGGCAGGAGAAGCTGGAAAGTCCTTGACTTGGTCTAAACATGACTTAGCAACAACTGAAAACATCAGGGTGTTATCAACATTCTTGTCACACTAAACCGAAAACACAGCGCTGTACCAGCTACTAGGAAGACAATTAACTCCGTCCCAGCCAAAACCAGGACATAGCTCCACCTTCTGTATAAGAAATTAGGTAGTAAAAAGATTGCAAAGAGATCCTTCCTTATCCTTCTTCTTTTCAGGGTAAACAAAACTCTTCCCCTCTGAAGGAAGGTTAAAGAAAGCATACCCCCTCTGACAAGCAAGACTGGAAGACTGGTAATAGCAGACGAGGAGAAGGCTGAGGTACTCAACAACTTCTTTGCCTCAGTTTTCTCTGACAACCTCTCTTCCCATGCCTCTCGAGTGGATGGACCTCAGGGCAGGGAATGGGGTAGCAAAGTCCCTTCCACTGTAGGAGAAGACCGGGTTTGTGACCACCTGAGGAACCTGAACGTGCACAAGTCTGTGGGACCTGATGAGATGCATCCCAGAGTCCTGAGGGAATTGGCTGATGTAGTTGCCAGGCCACTCTCCATGATATTT
>JAVKLA010000053.1:42573464-42588689 GCA_034782735.1 Sagittarius serpentarius | reverse complement strand
ACATTCTTCTCATACTGAACTGAAAACACAGCGCTGTACCAGCTACTAGGAAGACAACTCTATCCCAGCCGAAACTAAGACAACTGTATGTTCCTGGTATTCATGTAAAAATATATCCTTGGGGTAGTTGTTGACAGGCGTCTCATCTCCCTATACCACTCATCCCATGAAGGAGAATAAGAACCTGTCAAACAGATTTTCACCTTCAACTAAAATCTAATATATCAATGACTGTTTTCTATCCACACCAGCACTGATGATTTTATGAGTTCCAGAGTGGTCTTACTAGTTCCTCACTACTCTTTTTACATAGTTTAAAAAAAAAAACAACAAAAAAAAACCATTTTAAACATTCAAGTGAAACACCTCATTCGATAGAATTACAAATATTTATAGTCCAGCACACGAATACTCTAGTCTTTTTGACATTCCAATCAATAAATTCCAGTAAGAGTAAAAGCTAAATGCAGCAGCAGCAGCAATGCTACTGGATCATTAACCTACTCACAACATGTTTGGTTTTTTTTTCCTTTCATTTATAATACTCATTCTCAAACTTGCCTGGAATTAAAGTTTGTTTTTAAAAAAACCCAAACACTTTGTCTTATATGTTTCCATTGTTACATATGAGCGCTCAGCCATTAAACAGACTTTATAGTTTGCACAATAATGCATTCCAGAACTTACTGCCAACTTGATAACATTTTTAATTTAGTGAAGCAACACTGTAATGCAATAGTGTCCCTGAAGAAAAATCAGTGCCATTATTTTTCTGGTGTTAAATTTCTTTAATGAAATCAATTCCAATTTTGCTGCTTTTGTTAGAATATATAACTTGCTTTAAAGTGTAAATGTCCTAGCTGTCTGCTATAATGATATTCTGAGTTTCAGCTCACAAACACAATCATCACTAATGGGATTCATAATTGATTGGAGCCTATCAGCAAAAGGCTCTCGTGCAAAAATATTTGGCAGAGGGGTGATAATGATTATTTTAAGAGTAGCCAGACCACTAATACATCTGAACACTTTTAAAAAAAGGAAAGAAAAAAACACATTATGAGTCTGGTATGACTATGAATTAAAGGTGCACTGATGTCAGAGGAATTACAGAGATGATTGGTGAACCTAATATGTTTTGTTTATATACAGGTGTTGTTCACCTTACATGAACTGCTGCATCTGTTTTTGATTAAGAGGCAGTATTTACTCCAATAAGGAACACTTGCTGTGGTATATTCTGAGAGACAACATAGCATAAATGGAGTAGCACTTTAGATTATGTCACAAATTACTTCACTTACAACATGTTGGAGTATGAAGGGCTGAAACAGAACAATACTCTCTTTATCCTTATTAAAGGTGGAGTTTTCTTTGCTCTTTTTAAAATTTTCTGTGTGTGAGGTTTTTTCAGTAAATTTTCCTTGCCACCGAGCATCCAAACTTTGCAGTGTGTTAACAGGCTGATGGCCTCTGCACAAGGTGAGGTTCAGTCCTGATAGGAGCACAGCTCTCATTTCCTACTCAGTAAATCTGTAGCCAACAAAATGGGAAAGCATCCTCAGCTAAATTGTTTATGAAGATTAAATACAAGCTTAAGTAAATATGCGTGTGCATACTTAGAATTCTGTTTATTTGCTGAATAAAATAGATCAAATCAATCCTAAACTATCTGTGAACTCCTGGAATATTTTTCCTTATTATTTGCTTCCAGATGGACTCTGGTCTCAATTCTTTTTCCTCTCCTAAAGCAGTCAGCTCTAAATGTCTCATGGGGGTCCCCACACCAGGTCATCGTAATCTATTCTCTGATGGATTTCTCAAGGAATAGAGAACTGGTTACTTTCCTTTTCTGAACTCATCTTCGAATGTTATAGAACTGCAGGAAAATGTTTACTTAAAACAAAGCTAAACAAACAACAAAATAAAGCTATTGCATTTGTGCAGAATTCCCTTGATTTCAGGTCTTCCAGCCAGAGGAGATCTTACTGGATACAGCTGGAGGAGAACCCAAAGGAGTCTGTAAGGAAATTCCATGTTATTCAGACCAGTCTCATAAAGTGAATGGAGACATTTTCATTGCTGGTTTAATATATATCTAATTTTTATCATTATGTAGTAGAATTACCATACATAAATATTTCATTGTCAAGAATGGAAGCTGCAGCATAATTCCTTTATGAAAATGAGAGTTATAAAAATAAGTGCAGTTCAGAACATCCTATTGCTAAGGTCTGTGCTGAAAATTTTTATTATTTGTTATATTTAGGTAGTTTTTCTTCTGAATTATTACATATGCTATTATAAAATATTCTTAATTACTGATTAATACAATAATAACACTGAAAATAATTCTTGTTCATGCAATGTCCTTTTTATTTAAATTTTCTGTTTCAAATTCTGCGCATATTTTTGCTTGTGCTTTTCAGTTTCCTGATCATAAATATACACACTCTTGAAATTTCAAAAAAGAATATTTCTGGGAGTGGAGAGATGGGAGTTTAGGGGTAGATAATTTAGGTTTTTAACATAGTACAGCTCTGCAGAGAATATATCTTTTTGTGGTTATGCACTAAATGTGTTTCATGATTAGACGTTCATTTTGTTTGTTTAGTCACTTGGTGCTGGGATATAAAACTGTAAGAGATTTGTTTCCTTTGATTGGGTGCACCTCTAGTTTGCTGAAAATGTGATTTAGAAACCTAGATAAGAAAACAATAAAATCAGAAGATGAATAAAGGCCATGGAGAAATTAGCCATCATCAAGGGCAATATGTAGTTCTCTCTGAACTAAATGTTTCTGATTTTCTGGGTTAACACTTATGTATTTGTAAAAAGAAAAAGGCATGAAGTAAATTGTCCCAAATGTTTATTGCTCTGAGAGTGAATAAGTATTCCCTCTTGTTGGTTATTTAATTTCTTACTTTCTTAACCTACATTTCACCTTTGGCTTGACGCTCCAGGAGACAGTGACCTTTAACAAACATTCTCTGGAAAGACCAGTGATACTGACATTAGTTTACAAACTGAACTAATCTCAATCACGTTCCTTCATGTATTTTCTCATTTTGGTTATGGTAGTTGATAACATGGCCTCATAATTCTCTTTATTCTCCAGAATACATCCAGTGCTTTGCTTTTGCTTCCTTTTAGAGCGAGTTACTGTTATGTGGTTGTTTTACAGAGCCTGATTAAAGTGGGCCAGAGCACACAGTGTTTAATATTCCTTACGAAAGGTCCCATTCAATACTTGTGTTTGACTGATGGTGAAATTATGAACATGCTTAAGATTAAGGGCAAGTTTACTCTTTTTGTTCAGTCAAAGTATTTGCTTTTCATGATTTCCTATTTTATTTTCTATTCTACTCTTTGGTCTTACAGTTTTAGATTTGGAGTTTATGTTATATTAAACTTGTCAGAATATTAAATTATATTACCAAGATCCATATAGCTTTGTAGAAGTAGAAAAATATGCCTGAGGAAACAGGGCTGGTTTTCCTTACACATCTAAAACTTGAAAAGGTAAGGGTATGATTTTCTCTACATCTAGACCAGCAGAGACATTCAAGTGAGAGTGCTGTCAATGAATCCCTCAGGGAAATATATTTCAAGTTATGATGGGTGGGCCATCCAAGTTTATGTTTTGACATTGACATGAAGTATGAAATCTCTTAATTATTAATTACATCATTTTTTTAAATGTTTCACCCTACAACATTGACTTAGCTACTTGGTCTTCTAGTTAAAATCATAATTACTTCTATTACAAAGCTATGGAAATCTTGTTAAGTAGCCTATTTTTCATCAAATAAGTTGTCATTCTCCAATAACACAGGAATTGCTATTGTTACTGTAGTATCAAAATTATCAGCTTTTTCTTCCTCTTTTTTCCTGCCACTGACCACACTTTTCAGTTCTTTTCAGACCTCCTTCCAGTACAAACTGGCAAATAATGTTGTCACCAGAGTATGCAAACCTATGTAAATTACAAGCTTCCGTGGATTAAAGCTAACATCTCCAGTACTAGTATATAAAAACCCTTGCATTTGTTTAAAATGGGAAAACATATTCCCTTGATCTGATAAATATATAAGGTATATATTTAGTCCAGAAATGTACTAAATAAGGAAAGTTTCTTAGTAGGTTTCAGAGGTGCTTTCCCAGTTGTATTCAATCAAATAGAGACCTTTCCAACTAATTCAGGTCAGCAAACCTAGCCTGAATATTCTGACCTATGATACAGCCCTAATCCTTGATATTCACTGCAAGAGAAACAGTCTCATAGGTTCCCCCTTCCTCAGCTCTATCCCCACCTTTGCAGTCTTTGGAGGCAGTTGTCCTGGTTTCGGCTGGGATAGAGTTAATGACAGCAGTCTAAGTGGCTACTGACAAGAACTTAGCATACATTAGTGTGTACATTTTCAAGCCAAAAGAAGTTGTCATAAGATGTGTAGTGAAAAAAAAAAACCTCTTGGTTTTGTGATCATTGGTGTTGCTTTCTCAGCCATTAGGCATACGGTCTGGATAACCCCTAAAACTGATTCTAACCTAACTCTGCTGCTGACTGAGCAGTGAAGTCAGTTAGAGTCAGAAACAGCTATGAATACACTATCTAATACTGCTGAGTCAGAGCCTCCCTGCTTTTTGTAATCAGGAAATTCTATGGGACCATGAAGAAGTAAAATTTCTCATTTCAAGCCCAGTTAGGAACTAGGAAGAAGATGACCATCAGAGATATTCCCATTATGTTATTCCAGAATGACTGGACTCTATGATGGTTCATGACTGAGAGCCCTTGGGGCAGTAGACCTCTATTTTCTACTAACATCTTCTGGCATCTTTATGAGCAGAACGAGTCCTAGAATTCAGCCTGCAGAAGCAAATCTCAGAAAGGGCCTCAAAACCAGATTAATATTTCAGTGATGTGCTGAGCTGTAAAGCTTGAGAGATTGGTATTGAAATTGTTGGAGATGTCATGATGTCGAGGGTGGCAGCTCACTTCAGGAATAAATTCATTCCCTCATTAGTGGACTCTTGGAAAACGATTATTTCACATCTTTGCAAAATGTGCTGAGATTATCAATTACCATGCCAAATCACATTTCATTGCCATCTTGTATTCCCCCGTACACCTACCACAGTTCAGGCTGAATTAACAATTTTTATGCTTAGACTGTAGGTCTTTGCAGTAGACCATATTTTTATCCCATGTTTCTCAGCACTGTTCAGATCCAAAAAGCAGCTTTAGAAGTAAAACTCATAGTTTACCAGGATCTGGAAAGAGATGAGTCTCATATGAAGTAAGTATACAGAACTGCATTAATAGGTAAGAATACAGGCACTTTTGTGAGAAGGTTTAAAAAAATACCAACATGTCTCTTGCAGACACTACTGAAAGCAGTGCAATAGCATACTGGCATTCTTTCTACATCATCTAGACTTGACATATTTGGAAATAAAAAATAATTGTGTCAAACACTACCAGAGCTTTTTTTTTTTCTGCCAGGCATCAAAAGCAAAAATTTATTCTAAATGTTAAGTGCTTCATACATATTATGGCAAATACAGCGCAACCTTCAAAATAAATGAATTATTCTAAAGGTCAGATATGTCATGGAATATCCAAAGAATAGAAAAAGCTGCAAGCACACCAGAAAAAAAAAAAAAGAGCTCAGAGGGAAGAAGGACAGATCAGATGTGAGAGAGACAAGCTACAAATAAATCATTACAGACAATAAATATTTCAAATGCACATGCTCCAAGGACTTCCCTAACTATACTATGTTCTCATGATTTCTGAAAAGGCTATCTGTGTTGCTTACATCATGCATTTCTCCCACAAGTACCTATTAAAGTATAAATATTTTTGTCATGGTCTTTCAGCATGGAGGAAATTGATTAATTTTACGGTTTTAATTTGCTTGTTTTTCACCCTGTAAACTCATGATGACCTCCTTCATTTAAACAGCAATAGTTTTCAAACAGGTATCAGACACAGTTCTGTCAGTTTATTGTTATGGTATTTGTTGATTTTTACTTTTTTCCAAAAAAAATTATTAAAATATTCTGATCAGTTCTCCTAGTTGCACAGTGTAAATCACTATATCTGTATAATTATTTGTCATGTAAATCAGTGCAACGAAGAGAAGAATTTGATACAAAAGCTGACCAGAATATAGATTATATATAACCTAGTAACATTCAGGATTCACTTAGGCGGTAGACTGACAGTTTCCAGGAAACATAGTTAAGAACAATATAGGGAAGAAAAATGGCAATATATTCTGATTTATTAGTGGATCATTGTTATTCCTCATGAAAAAAACAAGCTGACATCTCTTGGTCTTGTCCTCACTAGGTAGAAAAAAGCCTAAAACTGTTGACATCATTGTATTCGTCAGCTCTGCTTGAGCTATGCCCATTTACACAAGCTGAAGGTATGACCCTCTGTTCCACAAACTGCAAAGAACCATTAGAAATAAATGGATTGCAATCAATTTACCAAATGAAAACTGGTAGTTAATTGGATAATAGAAAGAGATGGCAAAACCAAACAGGCTTGGCATTTCAAAAGGTTGGAGATAGTAGTGTAGGATCAATGAATTCATAAAGTATAAGAAAATTTAGCTGAATTCCAAACAACGTGAGATGAGCTCAATGATTATATAAAAATCAACTGATGTACTGCTCATAAGACATCAATTAACTGTGATCACTAAATGAAGAAGTTCAAAGGATGTATAAGCCATTACATTTTTTCCTATATATATTTCTTTTTTTTTCTGTTTGATTTTTAATTTTTAAGCAAAAGCTTGTGTGCTAACATAAAATGCATAAAGAAAGCTTGGAGTAGGTAAAATATTACAAAATGTTTTTTCCTGATTATACCTTGGAGACATTTAAAACCTCCAGATTTATCATTCAGTATAGTTAAATGTACATCAATAGATAGGTATTTCCCAGACTACATATGACAGTCTACTACTAGGTGGTTGCTTGTGTCTTTTTGATATCTGCTACTAGATTATGTGATTAAGAGCTAATCACCATAAACACAAGGTTTTGGCAAGGAGTGAAGGAACAATGACAGCTGGAGGCTTCCCAACCAGAGCAAAAAGAACTTCACTTGACTCTTCCCAGGGTTGCAGGAGGAGGAGGTGTGGAGGTGAGGAAAATGGAGGGAAAAAGGTGGATTCAAGAGGTGCAAGGATGTAAAAATAGGGGGAGAGAGGGGATAAAAGGAGACAGCTGAATGTAAACCAGCTGCTGGTGAGTACATCTGTCTAATGAAGCCTTCTGCCTAACCATCATATTCTGTCCTATTGTCTTATAAAAATCCATTTCTAACTCTTGCCCTGGGTGAGGGACTCTATTGTGAGAGTAACTGTGTGTGTGTAGGTCTATGTGCCAGCAACTGGAGAAGAAGCCTTGGTTGTACGGGACTGTAGGTCTGAGAGGTCAACAACAGGAGACACCAGGTGTGAATGTGTTTCCCTATGCACCTTCCAATACCTTGTGTGCATGCATGTGTAATTCATTAGCAAAATCCAAGCTGGAGCAGCTATTACGTAGGCAGAGGGGCCCACGAGCCAGCTGCTAGAGAGACCATGGGTCTTGGGCCACATAGTGTAAAGACCAGAATTTCAAAGGTTGGCTACTGCAAAGACTATAGGTCTGGACCAGCTGTGCGTTGGCATAGATGCACTTCAGTTGGGCTACTGATTCTGCCACCCCTTTGGGGGCACAGTCTCTAATTCCTACGTGACCATTCTCAGGTTCTTCCGTGATTTCTAACCCTTGCATCTTTGCTGCCACATGGATTTTCATCCCCTACCTCCACTGTGATGGCTGGCCAAAGGACTTTACTAGCACACCGTACCTCAAACACCGGCGTGCTGCCCCCAGGCTTATCTCTAGTGAGCCTGGTTTTATCCCTTTCCCCCTGCGTAAGTCTGAGCACCTGGAGCTGGAGTGGGGCTGCAGCTTTTGGCATGCCAGTAACTGGAGACACCTGGGGCACAGTCTGTGTACTAGTAGCTGTACTAGCAGTCTGAGGCCAGGTACTAGAGGGACACATTTGTCTATGTGTGTGTATTCATCTATGTATATGTACATGTGTATACACACACACAAATATATGTGTATATATATATACATATGCATGTTCCGCTAGTGGACTTTCATCTAGGTCAGCTAGAGAGGAGAGACAAGATCAGAGCATTGGCACCATTCATGCTTGTATGAGTGCTGTGTTTTCTCTCTGTGCTGCTCTGTGGGGCCAGCAGTGTATATTTATCCTATGGGCACAAACGTGTGTGCCCATTGGGAAGCCATGTTCAGCTTCCCTACAGGCTAGACCTGGGGTCACATAGGTGCAGCAGCTTCAGATCCATTGGGCTACTAGACTTGTCAGCCTCTATGACAATATATAATCAGATTTACCCATCAAATGTTGAAATCATGTATTGTCTTGACTAGAGTTCATGGCATAGTTTACTATCATGTAATAAAGTTTCACTAAAATCTGAATGTTTCAGAGGAGTCAGTCCATGAGATATCTTTGATGAGGAAGAAAAGTTAAAATGTCCTGTTTTAACATTATCAGCACATTTGGCAGCACTGTTGTAAATCCTATCATATTCATTTCTATAACTTGTTAAGAAATTAGTTACATTTTATATTTTAATATAAAAATGTATTTCAACATGTTATCTTACATATTACAAAGAGCACTGAAGCACAATCTAGTGTCTCAAATACAGTGAAATACTTTGTAGAAGAGAAAACTTTGTAATAGTTCTGAATTACACTTCTCAAATTTATTTCTTGGGGGAAAATGACTTTTCCTTCCATGTCATAAGTTTAAGAGAATGACCATACTTAGCAGAATGAAGGATTATTCAAACTTAATAGTCCCTTAGGGACAGTGGCCGTAAGCAAATACCTACAAAAAGACTGAGATGACTATACATGACTGTCTCATTTCTCTATTTGTTTAGTAACTTTCAATTAATTATTCCTCCCTTGCCTAGTCTTACCAAGCCAAGAACAAATGGGAAAAGCTGGACTTCCAAAAAGCAATTAGAGATTGCTTTCAGAAAGTTTTGAAGGATCACAGTGTCTCTTCTGTCAGCCTTTTCTGAGCAACACGAATTGAGGGACAGATCTGTGACATCAGTTCCCTGTTTCCTTTCCCTGAACTTGTCTGTTACCTAGGTCCCTGGGACATTTCCAGGGGTTGCATATCAGTACCACTCTTTTTTTTTTTTTTTTTTTTAAATACATCCAAATGTACACATATACTGCTATTTTCAAATGTTACTATGAGATACAAAGAAATTAAGGGACCTCTTTAGGTAGCAAGCAAAATCTATGGTAAATCAGGGGACTCAGCTTTGAATTCTCAAATCTCAGGTTACTGACTGACAAAATACACCAAAACTGATTTACACCTGGCAGTATGAGCTCTGTATTACCGCAGGAAGATGGAATGTGGCAGATATCAAGGTGGCTTTTAACTCAAATGACTCTTTATCTCTGTTAAAATCAATCAATTCTTTCTTTTAAGTAGCCAAAAAGCAAACAAACCGAATCCAGAGAAAAACAAAGAAGAAAAGTCTTTTATTGTCTGGGGAATATAATAGGCTCTAGACTGGACTCCCCACTATCTTATTCAGAATTGCTTTAAAATATTTAAAATCTATTTGGCTCATTCTGCCAGAGAGTCAGGAAATTCATCAGGATATAAAGGTATTTGTGGTCTGCAGGGAATAGTATAAAATGGATGGCCACTGTTACCAATGAATAACTTCTTTGTCACATTTGAGTCATAACATTTCACAGTCTAATAAGGATAAATGTGCAGTTTTATATGTTTAATTTACATATGTAAAACTGAATTAAGTGTTTCTGTGCATACCATAGCACTGTAAATAGCAAAAGATTTGTGATAACAGCATTAGCTACAGCAGATTCATGAATTACTATGTAATACATCCCTTTACAATTCCAATACAGCCCATTTTTCTTCTCCCTCTGCTGCTGCTGCTCTACATGCTATATCTGGGAAGCTGGAGACTAAATATAGCATTCACTATGCCTTGAACTGGGATGGATGGATAGACTGAAGATGGCTTTGAAGATTATGTATCTATCATGGCATGAATATTCATGTTTGTCTCAAAGAAAATGTGTCTTTAGTTATTGCAACAGAACTGTACCTTTTGTTAACCCTGGGTCACTGTGTAGGAAGGAAAGGAGGACTCGCAGGGTCAGAAGGAGAAGCTTAACACTCTCTTCTGCCTGTCAGTACTTTCCCTGGTTTTTATAGTCTTTTCCTAAGCACCCTTTACCATTCAGAGGATACAGGGTTTAGAAGGGATATTTAGACTTGTATGACCTTCCTCTGCACCCAGGTGGTCAGGAAGCTTAGGCAGGAGAGAGATGCTACGTTGCCTGCTCCGAGGGGTTCACTCCTTTTTTCAGTCCAGTATAAAGTTTGCAAATAGGTCAGGAAATGAAACCTGAAACCCCTTTTCCTAGATAAAATCTCTAATCCTTAAACTAAGGTTTTCTTGTATACTTTACCCACTACCAGTGAAAGGGCAACAATTAGGAACTTTTCACTGGGAGGAAGAAGGTAGAAGCTTTAATGTCTTTAAACCCCTCTCAGTTCTTTTTAAATATATGTTTAAATCTATACTAGAGAATGGATTCTAGACTTAAGAACCAGATAGTGAATGAGTTTCTATTTACGCTTGTGTTCAGTGTTTCCCACTTGTTATTTCCAAGATATTTTCCAAGTCTCTGGTCATGTAATGTTTTTATTTTCCAGATTTTTTTGGTTCTTCTATTGAGGTGCATTGCTCTCTTTACACTGGTGACTTGTGCTATCAGATTTTGGATCCTGTTCCGGATGCTTCCTACTTAAGGCTGAAAGTCTGACTCTCTTCTGCCATTGTATATATTCTGTATGTAGTGACTATGACAGTGTATAAGAATTTATCTTCCACTGTCAAATGCCAACATTGCAGACAGCCTCATGGCTCAGTGTGACCATTTTTTCAAGGCTCACAGCAATGTCTAGGAAACATAGGAGGAAGCACACAGAAGCTGGGAATTCAGCGGGAACTTGGGTATGCTTATTCAATGCACCCTGAGAGGTAGCTATGTACCTTTCCTCAGGAATCATACCTTGAATTTATCATTTTCAGAGAATAAAATTGATTGAGAATTTTCAGCTAAAACATGTCTGCATTTCATAAAAGAATGGTCAGATTGATGTTACTTTTGGTGAACTGGTGCCAAGCACCAGGGAGATTTTCAATCAGCCTTTCTGAAAAGCTGTTTAGGAATCAGGGATGCACAGAGGCTGTCGCTTTGAGGAAGTTTTACATGTGAACTACTCAGGACTTCCAGTAGTGCAGGTCAGCTGGCTCCGCATATTGCTAGACTTCAGGAGAATGGGGAATCAGCTCATCAGTGAATTCATACTGGCCAGACAGACAGGTAGCCCAGCAGTGTGAAATCTGTGATGTCCCTAGGACAGAGCTGGCCAAATAGATGGTCCTGCCAACTTCTAATGCATACTGTCATGAATCATATCAATTTTAGCCATTTGCTGCTGATTCTTGGGGAGGACATGTAACCTCTCTAGCACAAAGACTTGATATTTCTTATGTGTTTCTTATTTTTTTCAGGCTATTCATTTTTTCAGGAATACTGGGGTTTAGTAATTTTTTTCCAAGGAAATTTGCAGATCTGAACTTTTTCTATAAAATTCTATTTATTTAGTTACTTTCTTTCTAGTGTCCTTGTTCCTCATACAAAGCATATAGCAAATCTGGAGTTGAGACCTGCATTTGTATTTTCATATATGATTTTCTTTGGACTTTTTGCAAACAATTGGTTTCTACCACTTTATAATTCTCTCTGTCATAGTTATTAGTCTTCACTAAAGAAATAGCCAGAATTAGAGAAGCTCTAAGAAAGACTCTGTGTTTATATGGAGAAGAAATATTCAGACATATAGAAGTTAAAACTGTCAGAGATTTATAAAATAAAACAAAATGAACCCTGTACTTAATGGTTTAAACCAAATCCCTTGAGATTATAGTGAGACCTTCATGGGGACAGATTACACATCTGTTGACTGAGGATAGAAGGATTTATGCATTCTCCTGCAACATCTGGTACTTGCAAACGTCAGTGAGGATGACAGCCTATAGTTTTGATCCAGTATAGCAATTCCACTGCTACATAAAATCTGGACAATTATATTAATCCCTTGTTTTCCAAAGCACTAATTCTCAATTTAGATTTCAAAACATGAAAGAACACTGATTGCAACTTTTTTTTTAATGCCAACTGATAACAAGAACAACACCTATTAAACAGTAACATGGAGATCCTTATCTAATTTTTCTGCCAATTACGATGAAAAATTCACATAAACAATTACGTTTTAATTACATCCATTTAAATATTTTAAGCAGCATCTACTTAAAAGAGATGATTAGGCTTTAACTGAGATTTTTCAAAGCAGCTACAAGTTAGTAACCAACCCGCTTCGGAAGTGTCAATTAGCACTGTTTAGCTACCTTTTTATTGATATCCAAATGGTTTTTGAAATGCCAGCAAAATACTTTAACATAACTAGATGTCTGATAAGTTAATAAAATCATAACAGATTGCTTTCTGATGTCTAATTTTTAATTAATAACATTATATCTGTTTTCTCAGACAGCATTCATCTAGCTTTTAATTACATTATGAAAGAAAACTTTCAATATTATGTCTATAATTAATATTTTAATTGAGGCAGAAAGTTATAACAATAAAAAGGTTGTTGTAAAAAGCATTTGTTTTTATCTTATTTCACGGTTCCCTATGTTCCCTTTCAAACAGAAATAGTATGCATATTATTCATGAAATTTTAAGCCCATTTTATTTAGAATTAATGGGACTCTCTACATTGAATTAAATTAAAGTAGATTCAGGCTGTATCTATACTGTTTCAGTTTACTAAACAAGCATGCAGTGCATCATTTTCCTGGCCCCAAGAATTCTTAATGAACGCAACATTAAAATATAACAAAATTGTCTGGTTTTGCAAATCCCAATTTTCAGGTTTTGGGGTCCAGCTAGGAGAGTTCATAGTACCCTCTTGGGATTCCTTCTGGAATGCATGGGGAGACTTGGTGACTCCCAGTCCATATTCTAGCTATTAGCAAAGGAGTGAGGAATCCAAGAAGCAAAATATCCTCATTCTGTACCCCTTCTGCCTTGAGAAAACTTCAACTCATTGTCTATCTGTGCATCTAGTGTCACAGGTAGAGCTTTTACTCGTATCTTTGTTGGACACTCTTTGAAGAACAAAAATCTCTGTAGAAAGACAGGATGAATCTGACAAAGCCAGACGAAATCACCTTTGCTACCAGGCTTGCTAATCTAGTGAGGAAGCCTAGGTTAGCCTCGGGGTGGAGACCAAAGCCCAAAGAGAAGTTTAAGTACATGGAGGAGAGGGATGAAACTTGTGGAGGACAGTGTGACAGTGGGTAAGTACTCACACTGTCCTTGTGAAAGCAGCATGGGAACCAAGCAGGAGGAATTAGAGGTCTGTTCAGAGTCACAGATCTGGTGGTTCACTGGGATGATTGCCTGGAGTGCTGTTCCAGATGGATACAGGCTTTTTAGGAAAGACAAGCAAAAAAGATGGGGAGTAGGCTGTGTGTTCTTGCAGAAAAGGAGTGGCTTGGCCACACAAGACTTTACTATTGAGGCTATGGACCAGATGTGCGTTTATGAGTCAGGTCTCACAGGTCACTGTACCCTAGCGGCAGAATGAGATTTAGATAACTATGACTAAAATTTCCCATCTGGTTCTTTGTTCAGAGCTGAACAGGGACAAGGAAATATCCTTTGATGCAAGTAATCTGAAGAAGGAAACATAAAATCATACTCTGGAGAAGACAGCCAGGAAACTATATTTCATTACAATTTGTCCACCTGATTCGGATTCCTTTGGAATTGGTAGCATAAAGCTATCTTCAAGCGAATGGCATGGGAAAATAGAAGTCACGTCACACAAGTTTTTTTCTACAAAACAAGTTCTGCCTGTATGCGATACAGGTATGAGATCATCCTAATCATGACCTGAATAAGAACTTTGAAACACAATGTTGATGAACTCCACTGGGACATCATGGTGTTATCCTGTCCTCCTTGGACCATTATCTATGTTATCTAAACAAAATGTAGCTTTAAGGCAGAGAGTAATACCAGACGCAAAAATTACAAGGTTACGTCCTGTCTCAACATCTGAGGAATGCAGAGGTTGTTTTGGTACCAGTGTTCATACTTGGCAAACCAGTATGAACTTCCAGTACCAATGTTCATGCTGGATTTGCCAAGTATGCACAAGTACCTTGAAGATATTCCACTAGAACCTTAAGAACTACTTGTATAAACTACTTGTGTATTACTCCTCTGTCACCAGAACACCTGCATTTTAAAGAGTAGAAAGTGTAGAATACAAATAGAGATATTTCCTAGCACCTTAGGTTTTTATTCTTTTTGTGCTTAAATGACTCATTAGGGTTTAATCTTAATGCCTTATTATTCTTTCTTGCCCTCCTCTTTTTCCTCTGATTCTAGTTCATGTGGCTAACCTCAAAAAGAGAGATATTCACTCAATTGAGTGACCTACATATTGGATGATTAAATTAAGAAATATATAATAGCCTGTGTATACAAATCTGTGCAAATACAGATCATTGTGCAATGGCTTTTGCAAATCAAGAAACATAGCACAGTGATTTGCCATAATCATTCTGGAATGCACTTCCTAGGGTGTATGATGGCTTTGAACTCTGGACACTATAGAGATTAATTTCTGATTACTTCCTAATGAGCAATAACATTTTCACAATTCCCTTGGGAAAAGCAAGGATACATAATTTCTTTTTTAAATTGTTTCACATTTGAGGGACTTTATTTTTGTAATATTGGGTGTATTGGAAGGCATAAACCTGCATACCTGGCCTACGCTGTAATTTCTCATTCCTCCCTTTCTGCAAAATGCATTGTTAATAATTCAGTAATGTCTCAATTAATAACAATAACAAATTTATAAAGGAGGTTGCTTTTCCTTTCTTTCTCTTTCTTTCTTTCTTTCTTTCTTTCTTTCTTTCTTTCTTTCTTTCTTTCTTTCTTTCTTTCTTTCTT
>JAVKLA010000053.1:42545388-42564517 GCA_034782735.1 Sagittarius serpentarius | reverse complement strand
GGTGTGAGGGACTGACCCCAACCCCCATTCCCCGTCCCCCTGCGCCGCTGGGGGGGAGGAGGGAGAGAAACCGGGAGTGGGGGAAGGTGTTTTAAGATTTGATTTTACTTCTGATTATCTTTCTTTTGATTTGGTTGGTAGTAAATTAAATTGACTTTGTTTTTTCCCCAAGTTGAGTCTGTTTTTTGCCCGTGACCAGAAGTGGTGAGTGATCCCTCCCTGCCCTTGTCTTGACCCACGAACGTTTCTTTATATTTTCTCCCCTTCATCCCACCGGGGCCAAGGGTGGCGGGGTGGAGTGAGCGAGTGGTTGCGTGGTGCTTTGTTACCAGCTGGGCTTAAACCATGACACTACCCAATAGTTGTCTCTCATCATGACTTTTTTGCAATCTTTTGAGAAGCCTGTTGAAATACTGATGTGCTCAGAACCGCACAGTCAGATTTCGGAGCCTTCAAATTCTTTTTCCAGTGAGTGACTTCCACTCGTCCGTGTCGCACCCTAAATTTCTTAATACTCTCCGAATTCTTGTGTTAAATAAATTTCTAAACACCGCTTTCTCGAGCCCAGATCTACCTCCATAACTAAGATTCAGCTATATGCTTACCCCACCAATACCTCTGCTGACTTCAATGAAACTTCACCAGAATACACTGTAATGGGGGACTACACCACTTCCTCTTTGTATAAGAGAAGCCTAGGCATAAATAAGTAAATGAAGAACTGTTATGCATTTGGTGCTAAATTTTCAGATTTAGTGAAAGACGATATTTTTCAAGGATTCCAGAAAGCTGTAGGCTTCAATTCTTTCATCAGCCAAGAGGGCCAAGTACCAGTTTTACAGATAATGTATTGTAAGTATCTAAATTCCTGATCAATACCCTCTTGTCACTCATTTCTACTCCTGATAGTTGCATGTTGGTAATCTCTTCCCTTAACAGATTTTGTAGTAAGGGATTAAGATTTACATGGTATTAAAGGCTAAAGAAACCTTTGTCAGGAACAGCAGGTGGTAAATCATGTACCCGAGTGACACTATCTGTTGATTCTTGATACAGCATAAGTAATCTCCAGGTCTTTCAGATCTATAAACATTGGGGTTGAACTTTACTTCATTTGGGACAGGCATAATACTGATTCATTAAGCTTAAAATTTTCTGCTGTAGTGAGTTGCTCTAAAACTTCAGTGTCCAATAAGGAATATTCCACCTAGGAAACAGTGTCTCGTTGTGGTAATTAATAGGTATATTGATCAGCCAGGTCTTTGTGCAGAGCAGTAATGGAAAAGAGGAAGTTTCTCTCTCCTCTTCCATTGAAATACTGAGCATATCCAAGATACTAGCACACAAAAGTTGACAGTAAAATAATGATAGCCTGCTCATCAACTGTTACACGTTAGTGTCTTTTTAATGTCTTGTCTCTATTTTGCAGAGTTTGCTTTTGAGACAAAGTTACAATTAAAAAAAAAGAATGTATTTGCAAATCTACTGGAGATGATAGCAGAATGTGAGATGGGGAAGGATTAGGAAAGTTTTAATCATGAAGAATGCAGCATTTAACATTTTATCAATTATTTCTATAATACATATAATACAATTCTTATTATACATATATAATTATGCATATGAAATGTATAATAGTATGTATTTTATAATTTGTATAATAATACCACATTTGAGTGCAACCACTATAAAGGAGAATGGAGAAAAAGATGACACATGCTTCAAAAGAGAGATCTGAATGACTTGGACATGAATATTTGTGCATATGTTACTTGGGGAAGCAGGGGTTGTGATTACCCTCAAATTTTATGGAATTCTGATGAATGCAAACAGTCTATTTGTGAGTGATTAATATTCGAGTAGGTAACTCATACTTTCCAGATAAACAATTGCTGGCTTCTCTGTGCCAAAGGGTGAGGACCTTGAAGAAGGAATTCTGCATACCTGCGGAAGATAACAAATATAAACTGGAAAAGATGTTTACATTCAAGCATTTTAAGCATTTTGTTCTTCCATTCATGCCAAAAAATTAATTAATTTACAGATTCTTCAGAAGTGGTGTAAAATTTCACAGATCTCCTTCCTGTTTCCATTTAAGAAATTGAGTTTCAAATATAATTCTTAATCTTAATATGATAATAGATGTGTAATTGAGTTCCAAAGATAATTCTTAATCTTAATATGATAATAGATGTGTCCTGCAAATGCAGGAGTATGAGAAAAACAATGATTTACTTTTGGAGCAGGTGGGAACCTAAGACTAATCTGGCCTTGTATTTTAATTTATCAGCTTCTCAAACTTAAAAGTAATTTACAGTATCACAAACCCAGTATCTGGCTAAAACTACAGTTTAATGGAAGAATGAGAATTGAATTTGGCTAACATGGTTTGTGCAATGGCAGAATATCTGACAGGGTTCTGGCTCAAGTGGCCAATTTTAAGTATACAAAATGTCCCAGTTTTGAGGAACAACAGTACTGACTTCAGTGGGGTGAGTATGGGCTTAATCTCACTATAAGTGATGGTGTAGAAGAATTCAGCTAGAAGTTAGATCCTGCTCTCAAGTGCTGGGGTAGAATCAGTGGCATTAATGGGATTTATTTACACACAAATCAAAAGCGCCTTAAGGAAAAGACTTGTACGGGTCAGCTAGTGCAAGATGTGGCTCCTTAGTTGAAACGAACATTATTATGACATATTAAACTAGATAGGCGTTTGACTTTCTGCAGTTGTGAAAGGCCCAGAATAAAGCACCTCTTGGAAGACGGTCTCTGAGTACAGGCCTCTGGTCACTGTAATACACATGATCCACATGATCTCATTGAACTCTGACTTAGCAAAGTCAAGAGGTGTAAGTCAGCCTCTTCGTTTTCAAAAATTGGCCCCATGAGTTTTTATTCGTATTTTAAGATCTACACAACTGTCTGAAGAAAGAAGAGGTGAGAAGGGCATAAAACCTTCTTTTTCTAAAGGGTTCTTGTAGTTATATCCAAGACTTCAACAATAGAAAAGATGAGAGATAGGATGCCCCTGACTGATAAGGCTCTTCCTTTCCTTTAGATGGCTTCCAAGTCATGTAAAAATGAGACCCACAGATTCTTAATTCTTTGGGACACCTTTTGAACTTGTGATTTTAAGAACATAGGGTTTTAAACAAGATGTGTAACAATTATACTGAAAATTCTATTTTGGTTCTGTTCCACTGTCCTCCCTTAACCATGACTGGTAATGTGAATGTACTGTTTATTATCTTCCTCTTCTTGAAATTATCTTCTCAGTTAATTTTTTTCTAGTTGACATGGGGTATTTAAATTTCTTCTTTGCTCCATTTAGGTATACTGTTTTATGGAGCTGCTTATAAACATTATATGATGAACAGCCAATACTTAAGAGCTTGCTTATAATTTTGTCCCAGGATTCTCCAGTCAAATTTAAAACAAGAAGCCAGTCACAGTGACTACCTCTGTTCTCTCTAATTACTATGTTTCCTGGGAGCAAGCAGAAAACCCCCATTTCTCTGCTGGGGAAACCCCATCACATCTCCTGTGAGCTGGGGAGCATTACCCTCAGTTTCCCTGAAAGAGTCTCTCTAGGCCTGCCCTCTGTGAAAGTACCTTTCTGAAAGGTATTCATTTCTCCATCTTTCACTGGGCAAGAAAACACGTACATAAACCAGCTAGGAATCAGTCCTCCAAGCTTGATTTTTGTCCTGCCTATTTGCTCGTTTTTATTGGAATGGGCCTACATGCTCTTGTGGGTCTCAAGCAGTCTCATAGGGCTTGGTACAAGATATTAGATAAAGCCTTTTAATTGAAGACTATATAACCCAGAGCAATGGTTGTAAGTCTCTACAGGGAAAAAGAAACTATTACTTCAGACTTCTGGGATGTGGCTTTTAGCCTACTGAATTTTTGGAGGGGTTTATATCTCTAGATTTTAAATAGTTTTCTGCTGTAGTGAATAGACTTTGTAATCAGAGCCCAGGTATCCAAATTCCTTATTTTAAAAGAAAGACAGAAACAATAAATTTTATTTTACATATGTACAGGACATAATCCCTTCAACTAGAGACAAAATATAAGTGTACGTTTAACGGGAGAAGAAGGGAGAGAAGGGGCAGGAAAAAGGAATTAAGTGATATGATCCATGGAAGTAGAGAATGAAATTGGATTCTGTTGAAACTTAAAAAGTTACAATATCAAGCTGCACTTGTCTTTCCAAATTGCTAAATTAAAGTTAGAATCAAGTTTATCAAGAAGTTCCCAGTTTCCTTTACAGGCTGGCTTCCCTCCATGGATTGATCCCCCTGGATACATCATGTCTGGGGTAGTGTGCTGTGAAAATACCAACTGCAAGCTGTTGTTGGATTTCTCTGTTGGCAACATGAAATTTTCAGTGGAAAACACTTATTTTAAGATAGTTGAATGAACCATCAGATTTCCCCTACATAAGCATACGATGTCCAGACTGATGTTAATAGACTCCTTGGAAGGAGCCTCATCCTGCAGACTCCCAAGGAAAATGATATTTCATATGCCAACCTGAATTTAGGCAAGAGGCTTTATGCAGGCCACAGCCAAGAGACGATCTTGTCTATTCCATACTTTTATGATGACATTTTCTTCATTATGCATCTGCTTTTGTTCCTGTTGCTGATGTTACAGACTTGTAATTTTATGTCATAAAACTCTGAATCTTATGGGGTCCATAGGAGTGCTGAAAAACAGACTTATAGACTGTAGGGTATAGCCTGTGCAGTAAGTTTTTACATTTATCTGCATGTGGAGGAATTGATATATATATATCTCTCAATATATATTCCAACCAACTCACAGAGCATCTGAACACTTGCAGGTTGCAGTCATAATGGTAGGAAGCGAGATTGCTTAGCATACCTGAAAATTAGTACATTTTTAAGTAGATACATTACATGGTTTTAGGTAAAAATTTGTAAAAGCCTCTGGATATTAAGAAGCCTAAAAGGGCAAAATCCTCAACCACATTGCAGTCATCTTGTGCACTCACCTGGTTTAACAGAATCAAGATTTCACCTAGTTCTGAATAAATCTAGTTTTAACTTAACTACAAAACAAGAGTTGTAGTCACTCTGACATAAGGGAGTGTCAATGACATTTAAGTTTTTACTCCATTTTCCTTGTTAGAGATGTTCAGACAATTTCCTGTATACTCTACTAATTAAATGCTTCTCAAAGTATTTCACAGATTTATTCATGTCATTTTTACATTTTTACAAATGAGTATTGTACTGATTTCTTTGAACAAGTGTTGAAACTAAGAACAATGCTCATATAATCTTGCTGGTCTTAAAGTCAGTGTATTTAATGCTTATAATTGTATCATTCTCATGGTGAAATTGGTGCACAGATATCAACTAAATCAGAAAAAAACACCCAAACTCTTCAAACATTAATTTGAAATGTGTTTTAAAATTCTTTCCTTGTATTCCTACAGGACTTTGGTGAAGCCTCTTCTTGTTTGGTTTATATATAAATGAAAAAATAATATAATTTTAGATAAGAAAATGTGGCTACAGTGTTTTTTAAATGAAAAGTTGTATTTCACGTAATGGTTCATTATGCGGTAAACAAGTCCTAAGGCTGGGAAGAACTTTAAGTGGTGTTCCTGAATTTGCATTTTCACTTAAAGCTTGAATAAGAAATATTTTTTGCGCTTTTGTAAAATAGGTACAGTGAAGGTAATGATTTGCACTTGAATGAAAAGTATATACAATAGCTAAAAAATGAGTTTAATATTAAAATTTTGGTACAATTAATTACTTAGGCCTGAATCTAGTAAAGACCTTGATGCCTAAAAGCTGTGCATTGGAGCATCAAACTTCTAAGTGTCTGGCCCTCACAATGAAATCCAGGATGCTTTATTGAGTATATATAGGTTTTTCATACAGTGTTTGAAAAGGTTGTGCATGTATAGGCTGTAAAATGTGTTCTGGTGCACAAACATCTGAGCTACCACCATCCTAATTTGGGGCAGTATAATGACAAAGTACAGCCTTATGTAGAGATGTTAGGATAGTACCAGAACCTGCATTAATGTGATACTGAACCCTAAGCTAGCAAAGCCATGTCCCTTTGCAGAAGAGAGTGGTAACATGGCTTTTCTGACCTGGACACAGTTCAGTCTCTGCCTGAAGATGTCAGGTTAGTTCTTTTTACTGCCCCTGCCTCCAAGACGCACATTAAGCCACTGTTTCTTCCACAGTCCATTTCCTCATATTTATAATAAACTCCTTGTCCACTGCTTGCTTGCTCTGGCCCTTTTCTGTTTCTCACAAACTGTTTTCCTGGAAAACTATGCTTTTCTGTTACAGTTAGTCAATTGGTTCTGTTACAATTAGGTAAACAATCCTTGGACAGTGGTTTTACTTTTCAACACTGCCCTTGCAAAACCATTGCTAATCTGTACCAGAAAGAAATCCATGCTGGACAGAAAGTGCAGTGATGACTGTCATCAGACTTCTTTTTGAAAGGGATTTTTTTTTGGCATGCTTTATAACATGTTAGTTGATTCAGCTGTAAGTGACCACTTTTGGGTACTACAAGGTCCACAGTAGTCAGATGTAATACCAGACACAATTCTCTGTAAGGGACATAGTTCAACACTGTATTACAGACAGGTTTCCAGATTTTTTAATGTTTATCACGACTGAGATATAAAAGATTAATAAATACAACTGCTGAATAAAAAAGATAGTTACGCAGATTTTGACATTGTGGTCCTGGAGGAGAAAACCTTTCCTAACTAAGTTCTTTAACAGAAGATAAACAAGGCATTTAAAAAAAAGTTCAGCTAACAGCCACGTCAAGTAATTCTATTATACCTTCATTATTGCTAGTCAGTCCCTCCAATAAAATAATCTCTTCTGTTTTACACAGTGGTGAGTGTTTATAGTAGTAATCTTGCTTCTGGTATGATTATTAATATGGAATCAGTAGCATATTTTTTAACTAAATCAACAGACTATATTCTAACTAAAAAAGTTCACTGACTCCAGCCTCCACTGCTGTTTATTCATTCTGATGGCTGTGGGTAAAACCAGCATCCCTCAGCAGAACAACTGAGTCCAAAACCATCACTAATGCATTATCACGTAAGGTCAGGTTTAACAACAAAAGCTAATAGAACTCTCTCTGAAAATAGGAGCTCATTTTGTATTAACTTTCCCAACCTGGATAAAATTCACCTTTCAAAATGTCCACCAGACATCCAGTATTACTACTCACACTTATTCCTTATGGATTTTTATTTCTCTGTGTCTGCCACCTAGATGTGTTGTATTTAAATGGAAATTTTACAACTGAAAGGACAAAGGATGTCTTAATTACATTTCCAAAAGGGCAGACTTCTGTTCTACAGCAGCTATATCGCCTTTGCACAGATTTTAAGAAAATGAACCATATTCCAAATTCACGTTCAGTATCGAATCAGAATTTATTCTCCTCTTAATATTATTCTATAAAATGAGTTATTCTTTACTATTCTTAGCATATTTAATCGTTAGTTGATATGTCACTAAGGTTAACCTTCTAAATCCGTAGACAGCTACTTCATGTCAAGACCTCACAATAATACCTTCACCTTCTTACTATTAAAGTCTGCGGTACTTACCTAAATACTAACTTTAAAAAGGAAGAATCATCTGTGGTCTGTGATTCCACTTCAGATTTTCCTTTGGGATGTTTTATTAAAATCTGCAGGAGAACAGCTCAGCATGCATAGGGTCATAGCAATGCTGACCTCTTGATTGAGGGCAGGAATAGTAGAGAAAATTCTCTGTAGGTCTGGCAAAAAGGGAGTTCTTCAGCAGAAAGATTAGTCTTTTGTCCTCACTCCTTTAGTTCTTTGGCTAGAAAGCTTATGCTATCTCTCCAGCTGGCTAAAAAAAGTGTGACAGTTAGGACTTGATGTACTGTAACAATAATGGCCTTAGAAAGTCATTTTTGTACTGGTAGGCTGAGAGAGACTTAACTCAAGCAGGATGAGCGCAAGTGGCCTTTGGGCTAAAAAGGAGTTATCCACACCAATGCGCTTCTGGTCAAGATAACGTGTGCTGGCTGCTGTTAACTAGCTGTGCTCCGTAGCAGGGTGGTGAGTTCAAGTGAACCAGTTGAACAAGTTAGCTCTCAGTTTGGAGCTGGCTTGCAGCCTGACAGGTCAGATGTTGGAAGAGAGTTAGATGTTTAGACTTAGCAGAGATACTTGAATTCTAAGGCTTGGACTGTACAGGGATAATTGGATGCTGTGGAATAGGATCTGTTGTTCCCAACATGGTAGATGGAAAAATGCTTAGACTAGTTAATGTTAACTCCAAAAAGAGGAAAAGAATGTCTGAAACCATTGGGATTTAGGTGTAATACTCTGTGCTGTAGAAGTGTATGTACCTCTTCTTGTTTCATATTTGCTGTGAGAGTCCTAGAAAGATAAATATAAGGTATACTTTAAATGCAAAAGGTAACCTTTCTTTCAAAAACTGCTGAGCAGGACTTGCTCTACCTTTTCCAATACAGCTGAAGAGTCTTTTCTATGTACAGCATTGACCTGGTCACTGGGAGACCTGTGTTCATCCCTCATTTCCCTCTGATTAACCTATTGATTGAGGAATGGGGAATGAGTGAGACAACAGTGTATATTCCAATTTCCATGTGTTCTTTCAGCATATCTGGACCACAGACAACTGGACTTACTTGCTTGTTAGAGCGTCCACCTGGTGGGAGGGTGTCAAAGGGATCCAGTCCCTTCTCTCAGGGCATTTGTATTTTGTTCAGATATGAGTGCTTCAGAGCAAAATTGTAGGAAAGAGAATATTCCAGGATCCAAAGAGTTACCAGCTGCCTACTTTGCATTTATTTTTAACATCACTTTCCACCTTTCAAAACTATACCTACATCTCAAAATCCAAGAACCTTGTTTGCCAAAGTGAAACACACACCAGCTCCTGACAAATCAGCAGTGACATAAGACACTTAGCTTTCCAAGTCAAATCTTATGAAAAATAGATATTTCAATAGTAGAAGTCTGGATATTAAAATCTCATTTAAAATATGTTCTCTAGAATGCATTTAAGTTTATATATTCAGAATATATAACAAGATTGTGTGTAAGTATTTGCTTCTCACTTGCAGTGAACTGCACTATTCTACTATTTAGAGTTAATTATAAACTTGCATTGATTGAAACGCACTTCATGTATTCTGCATGCAAGACCTCAAAAGCAGTAACAACTTTCAGTGCATCTGACAGGTCATTAGACATAAAGAGTTTGACTCAATAAGAAGAAAGCTGTTCAGGCAGGTGATGTCAATGTAAACTTCCAGCTGAAGAAGACTTAAAACTACTGCGATGAACCTCAAAAGTGAGAATATGATGAAGCAAAATCTGTAACTGTTAGGACACAGTGCTGCTAAACCAAGTGGAAGGGTGAGAAGAGAAGGTGAGTGTATAGGGAAGAGGTACAGCTACGCCAAGATGACCCAGTCTTTCTTCAGCTTAGGCTAGTGGAATGGGTAAAGAAGGAGGGTAGAAGCTACAGTGCCCTTAACATCTTTAAAGTCTTTCCTCTATGTTTTTTTCAGTGAAGTGATCTGCTAAAAACAGACATGGACACAGACATCTCAGTTTGGAATCAAGTCCTGTATCTTTTCCAAAATCTTGAAAATCTCGTTGGTTTATTTAAAAATATTTGCCCTAAATACAGAGCAGAAGTCTGAGATAATCAATCAGGTGCATGCTTCAGGTTCAAATTCACAGGACTTCTTCAACACAGCTTTTGGTCTCTTAACCACCCTTTTTGATTTTAAGACTTCATTTTGCCATTGCCTTCCTAACCACCTTACTATTTTTGAGCCTGCTTATCAAAATCAACAGAAAGGCTAGAAGCTTTGACTTTTGAAATGAATTTAAAATAGGATGAGTTTAGTTGTCCCTCTCTGTCCACAGTACTTTCAGTTGTCCACATTATTCAGGTTTTTTAAATTTTCATATATATATATATACACATTAAATTGAACTATGGAAGGCATTATAAAGAATCCTTGCTACTCTCGCTCTATAAGAAAAAAAAATATTTATAAACTTGCAGGCAAGAAGAGCTAGAATTGCAAGCAATTTAGCCAACGTGTTTTACAACACTGAGTATAGGCATGTACAGCCGGAGGTGTTGATTTTGTTAATATCTCATTTTTCTAAGCATGCATTTGACTTGACAGTGCAAATTAATGTTCTAGCTGTGGTGGGTTCTGATGTATGGAAGAAAAAAAATACAAGCAATCAATATAGCTTATAAATATTGAAGTGCTATCATATGAAACAACAGAAAGTACTGCAATAATAAGAAAAAGAAGAGAAAGAAACGTATCAATATACAAAGCCTAATAGCTACCTCATCTATGGTTCCTTATATTGTGCAGCAAACTGGGTTCTGAATGTTGGAAGCATTGTGAAATGCAGAGGTCAACATAGCCCACTGATTCGGAATATAGTTGCCTTCACGCAGGCACTATACACTGCATGTGCTAGGAAATGATGGGATCACTGATCAGGTGATACTGGGATGGTCCTTCCATCTGTCCAGATACTCAGTTAGCCAGGATCCTGCCCCGGTCCTCCTGACCAGGAAAGCAGGTTTGGTTTACCCCTGGATGGCCTTATCAATATTATTGCATAACTTACTACTCCTTTTTTCATGTTTCTTGAGCTTCCTTTTCTCTGCCTTTGTACCTCCCTTTCTCCACCCCAGTCTCTTTCCAGATAATCAACCTGTCCTAATTACTTTTTTCCACATTGATACTAGTTTTGATAGTTCCATATCCAAATTTGGTATTTCTGATATGGTTACCTAGGCAATCTGACCTTGCATGGTATTACTAATATGGTTACCTAGGTTTTCTTGTAAGGTTTTACTCCTCAAAAGGTCCCAAATACTCCCCTCCCGATATCTGTGATGTTTGCCTATTTATTGACATAAGTCCTCCTTAACTGCCCGTGAAATCCAGTCATCCCTCATGGCCCCATCTGTAACTTCTGTCAGCACCTTGTATTATCACAAAATAATACTGTATGTCACATCCAGCAATTTATTGTGTCACATCCAGTAGTTTTTCATGTCTACCTTAGTTTGCTTAACCTCAGTGCTGAGCCTTTTACTCACAGCCCTCACAATGAGCAGAAATGAAGAGAAGAAAAACAGGTTGTTCCTGATGACACAAGAGATGCAGAATAGCCTGGGAATTGGTCCAAGAGTAATAACTCTTCTCGGGACACATAAGCATAGTATATTCTGTGCTTTACAAACGTACAGCGCCAGGTAACCTTCCACTTGTTCATCTTGCCCTTCCCGTGAAAAGCATGTCTTTCACACAGCCATCGACGCACTGAAAGTCCAGCCCAGGCAGCCATTTCCAAGCTTCTCAGAAGGCATTTTCTGATATGTGAATAGGACAACCTCTGCTCTGTGCTAAGAAGGAAAGGCAAAACCTTCTAATTCAAAAAGAAGTGTCTGATAAGAAGGTCAGTGCATAAGCTGAATGAAAGATGCAGTTATATAATTTTCAGCATTTGTCCTGCAGTACATCTAGTATGAAGTATTTTGCTTCCTGCTAGATGCTGATAGCCTAGGATTTAGCCACAAGTTTCTATTGAAGAATTCCTCTTTTAAGTGACTTGCCATCAGACTAACTTTATTCTTTGTAAAGTTACCACTTTTTATTTTATTTTTTTTTTTTTAAGTATGTGGATGTGAACTCATGGCTTGCATATAAAACTCTTGGAAACTGCAAACTTGGCAACTGATTATTTTTTCCAATGTGTTATGTCTGAAACATGAAATATGAAAAAGTCTTCAGGCTTTTTTAAAAGCATAAGGAAAATTGAATGACTGATCATTAACTCTACAAAATGACTTCTGCTGAGAATTGCCAATCACCTACTTGAAAAACTCGCATCAAAGAAGCTGGCTTTGACCTGCAGGTTTACAGAGCAGACAGCATATTGCCAAAAGATACTGAGGCTTCCTTCTTCAAGATGTAAGTCTGCTGTCATTCAGGATTAAAGAGGTGAGCTGGTGCAGAGCATTCGTTCCTGAGACAACTTACCAAAAGAGCTTCCAGAGCTCCCTGCTTCAGACCAAAACTGACCAACCTCAGACTCGGGCATCAGACTCCTTAAAACAGAGGTTTAGTAGCTTTCTGAACATACATGAAAATTTTGTTTGGCCGTCATGGATATTATTCTGTCTTACACAGTCTTCAGCCGCTGCCAGAGTGGGTGAACAAATGCAGCAGAGAATTTTCTGTCTTATTTCTCAGATGAGAATATTGCAGCTGTAAACTAGAGACTACTATTTTGTTCTTTACATACTGTCATTTTTCAGGAATGATTTGTTTACATTTACATTTATATGATATTGAAAAATATAAAATAGTATATTTCCTAAAGTTATTCTATTCTTCTCTCTTAGAAATAAGCAGTAATTACACTACCAGCAAACTTTCAAGGGATTGATGCCAATAATTTGAGCAGCTGTATTTTTACATTTTGTTTAATAAAATTGCTTTTATGTAAAGGTCTGCTATTAAATATTTGATAGCTTCACACAAAAACAACTCTCTGGTATGGAAAGGCAATTATAATTTGAAGAATTATTGCTATAAAATTTAATGTTTTTCAATTTCAATCTATTGTAAGGCAAGAATCTCACCAGAGCAGTCGCATTCACTGTTTCACCATAAAAAAGAGTAATGGAATAAAAAATATTGTGCGATGTATGGAATTTTATGACTAAAAGGCAAAAACCCTCAAATTTCTCTCTCTCTAGTAATCTCAATCTTTAGTCTAATTAGTTGGCAAGAAAAATATCTCAAAAAGTGCCTTTAAGCCCAAATAATTGTATACCTGGTTGCATACTTTGTTGATAGAAACTGAATATCTAAACGTTCTTTTTGCCTTGGCCTTGTAGCTAATTCATCTTGACACTGCTGTGTCTAGATCTATGTGTTTCAGCTAAACTCTCTTGCTAGACACTGGAGAGACGTATCTCTGGAAGGTGATTTATCCTGTTCCTCTCTTTTGGCGTTAGATAACTGGATAAAGGCAGTTCTTTTTCACTCCTAGGTGGCTAAGATTAAGGGAAGTCCTGTTCTGGGTAACTAACTTCATAGAGAATTAGGCCTTCAATGCTCTTGACATTGTTAGTATTGCTCAAGTCTTATACAGCACTGAGATAAGGTAGTGGTTCAATTAAATCAATGTGAAAGAGGGTCTGAGCGTCGTGAAGGTGTGCACTAGCTGAATCCAAGGTTGAATTCATGAAGCTCTAGAAAGGCAGGCATCCTCTAGCTGCTTTGCTCTACTCAAAAGCTATGAACCACTCACCCTGCAAGCACTGAGGGACAAGGGTCAACTTAACATACATGGAACTCTTAACATATTGTGCAAGGTATTATGGCACTCCTGCAAAATAAGTAGTAACCCACTGATGCAGAATGACTCTGCACTCATCAGCTATACAGGGGCCAGCTATACAGATTTAAAGCTTTAGCGGTAGGTGCTGAGCTCTAGGTAATCCACCTCACCTATTTTTGACCTGCTGGAAAAAAGGGCAACTAGTGACTCCATGAAAGCAACTGCTGGCCGAGAAATCACCGTCTCAGGCACTCAAAGGGAAGATTGTTTGCAAAAACTTATTACTGTTATTTAAAAGTTAAAACTAAGCGATTGTCTCAAACGGTTGCATGTTCCAAATCCTTCCAGTGATGGATTGTGACCGGCTTTGAATCAGTCCAAAACCTTCCAATTGTAAAACTTCACTTTACCAATGGGCTAAAAGAAGGAAAGAAATAACAAACTTGAGGACCTTTCTTGATGTCAGTGATAAGAAAACTGCTGATCTTCTGTAACTCATCGGAGCAGTTAAGCATATGCTTATTTTTAAGCTTGCAGGCTGGTACAGTGATTTCAATGGAAGATGCATTTTACTAAGTACACCAACTTAAGTGCTTTGCTGGCTCCCAGATTAATGCAAATGCCTCTTGAAATGTTTGTCAGCATATTTCTGTAAGAGAAATCAGTGACTAAAAAGAGTTGGAAGTGAGCCTAAATAAGTCATATTAACTTAGAAGTCTTCAGGATGCCAAAACAAGAATTAGTGTGACCGTGAACATTCTTCTCCTGGGAATTCATCTTCAAGTCCAAAAAAGGGGGGAAAAGTATCTTCATTATAGTTACAAGATCTTATTTTGAAATCAAAATATCTTTCTACTGAAATATAGACAAATAAAAAAATTAAAAATACAATAAAATGGCATTATTTAGGAGATTTTTTTTTTACATTTGGAGTATCAGAGTAACTGACTTTAGATAAAAGCATCATTCTAATCATATTTTTCTTCTTATATATTTTCCTTCCAAGCAGCATGCTGTACAGTCATTTAAGAATGAAAAATAGGTAAGAAACAGAAAATGGAATCTTCTTCATAAAGACATCTCCTCAGCTAGGATCACATAACTAACAGCTCAGATTACTGTCAGACAAAATCATAGCCAGTTCTCAAACCTTTCCGTCCCTCAACTTACCCCCTTCTGTCATGACTATGTCCACATCCCTTGGATGCTCCTCCAACTGCTTCTTGCTTCAAACTTAGTCTTTACAGGTGAGAGAGAGATTGAAAATATACCTTTGTTTTTCCAGCATGATTTGGTGCCTAAACCATTCTTGGGAATGAGCAAATATCTTCTGATTTGTAATAATCAGTTGAAATTCAAACCTAAATGATATTTCAGCAAAGGTAGAATGTATTTCTGTAAGCACCTCTTATACAGTCCTTGCTCATGTGCAATGTAGCTAGTGAATTTTTTGCTTCTTTCTCATGTATTCAAGTAAAATACTGAACTGCAATCTTTTGGGTTGCCTACTGTTCGGTTGCTATGTCCATAATCCAAATAACACTTTAGCTCTTTTGGTGGTGAAGAGGAGAAATGCTGTTTTTCTCTTACCCAGTCGTGGTGAACTTTGGGTTAACTGTCCATTTTAGTTACATAAAGACAAGCAAATATTTACAAAAATTAATTTCTTTGAGGAGGCTAAATTATTCCCAATATTTGGGAAGCAGTAGGGAAGAAATTTCTGAAATGGTATATTAAAAATGCCATGGCGCTTTATGTTGGTGTTGTAAAAAATTGTTTAAAAATTCAGTTTTGTTTAAAAATATAAAGTAAATGGAAGGGTTAATACAATATGGAATTTGAAATTAAATCTTTGGATTTGGGGTGAAAAGCAGTTTCTAGTTTATCGTTAATTAACATAGGGATGCTTATTGTAAGCAAACCCATTCCACTTTTCTCTGTCTTCACAAAAAAAAATAAATTCCCTTTCTTGTGTCCTGTATTTCATTTTTACATCAGGAAAGCCATGCTCTGAGTTCTGTAACTGAACACAATGCAGGAGAGCAGGTGCAATGAGACAAGAAAATAGACTGGTGATTTGTCTAACAATCCTAAAAGAAGGTCTATTTTGGAGGGTAATGTAGGTAAAATAGCTTCTAGAAAATCTCAGGGCAGTGATTATGCTACCTAAGCGTCCAATGGTGCATGCATCTTAGTGACGACTGTCTTTAACTGCAGATATTAAGTGATTTTTCTGGCTCCATTGGAGGGATGTGGCTTGTTGTTTAACCATCTGCTTTCCAATTTGAAACATAAGTGTTTTCATGGGGATTGGTCACAATGGTTGCAAGGTTTAAAAACAATGGGCAAACAAAACATCACGATAGTGATTATCCAGTGTTTTCAGACATAATTTCCAATGCACTTTCCAATGGAGGAGACTGTACACCACAAGGGTTGGACACTCACTGGTTGTTCTGTGTCCCCGAGACTGTGAGTAGATGACTAAATTGTACAGAGCGCGGAACTGTTCATATGGAGGGATCTTGGCCAAACCGGCTCAGGCAATGACATGCAACAAGCGCAGCTGAAAGCAGTCCCCTCCCTGACTTCTGCAGAACCAGTGAGCCATCATTGCAGTTCACCTAGGACTTAGGGTGTCAGCACTCTTTAAAATGCAGCATAGTTTCAGAAAGTACTGTCTGACTGCAGTCCAAACAGTAACTGGAAGAGATTTAGCTCATGCTCACTTAAAAATTGAGTTTTGCTTCCAGACTATTTGTTTCCAAGCACAGTAATAACTGTTGGTTTTGAACATGTATAACTTTATTACTTTTTTTCCTATAGAAATTACAGCTCTGAGTATTTTTCTCTTTCGATTGGCTTGAGTTTCATAATGACTCTCACAAACACCTCTGCTATTTTAAAATACTGAAATTTTCACACTGTATAAGAGCTATTATTCTGACCTAGGGATCAGTCCTGTGCGTTGTAGAAGCTAGCACAGCAGAAGGAAATAGACAGATGAATAAAGCTAGTAATTTTAACTAGTTCTGCTGGGCTGAGGTAATGCAATTTAGCTTTTTAAAATTTGTTCTACATTTCCCTTTCCAATGGCATGATAAGCCCATTCTGTTCTCTACATAGTTACCAGTATATGTATGCTAAGTTTCTGTGAAGGCAGGTGTGCCCTCTCTGGGTCATGCTGCCAGTAGTTGGGAAAAGCCATTTCGTGATCTTAAAAATCTATGAAGTACATGGGTAAAAGCAGAGTGTTTTCAGATATCAGATTCTCTGGGGAAAAATAATTTCACATTTACCTTAAAACTTTATAATTGCGTTCTGTGATTCACTACCATCCCAGCTGCATCTGGAAGGGAAATGTGGTTAGTTGCTTGCACACTTTTCTAAAAAGCTATGGTTATCTTTAAGCAGTTGTTTGCCATGTCCCTGGTGTGACAACCACTTGGAGGCTTTGAACTAGGGGTCCTTAGCACGTGAATCCCTTTGCATCTATTGTGCTGAACAGCCTCAGTTTCAGTTTTAGTTTTTATTCTCCCTTTCTGCAGCTTACCTACATACTTGTGGTTTAGCTGCTAGCAGGCTACAGGACTACGTTAAAAGCAGCTGGACCGAGTCTAGTTAATTAGATAATGTTTTTCATATTTTGTCCAGGCTCAGTTTAGTGATACATCATACAATGCAGAGCATCAGCTAAGAACAAGAGCTTGTTCTTCATTGACCATTCAGCCTGTCATCATGTTAGTACTTAAATACGTTTTTTTATTAAAAATGTTGTTGTTTATATGCAGCTCTCTGCAGCTTTAATCTCAAGTGCTAGTCTCGGCTATAGAATTTTGTAGCATTCAGTGGAATTGCATAAAATTCAAATCAATAAAAACTGGCATGGTGTGATACATGTGGTGTTTAGTAAACAAAGCAGATGAGGATGACCTGACTGAAAGCTGTGATCAGCACAAAACGCACTGAATACAAAATGTGGTGGTGATGCATGGCAGAGCTGGGCTCATTTATCCAGCTACTTTGGGAAGAACTTCTCTTTTTTAAAAAATAAAATGTACCAGTCTCGGGTATAAACTCCAGCATCATGTTTGTAAAGCCTTCAAATTTGTTTCCATGCTTAAAAAATGAAAATAAAAGTGGGATATATTTATATTCTGAGATCCTAACAGATGCTACTGCTTTGCTCAGAAATTATTGAATTCAGTGGACTGCTTTTGCCATTTATAAATTCCCCGAATAGAAAAAACGGGGTAGGAGAACAAATTTTTTAAAAGCTAATAAATTGCAGATGCGCTTTTAGCTGGTTTTGGGTGGAAGAGCATTACAGCAAAAATCCTGTTAAGTAACATTGTCAGGTGTGGATGTTACAGTGAAAAATTCAGCAGGTTTATTTCAGTCCCTTTCTTTCTCCCTCTCTCTCTTTTAAGTAAACAAATATGTGGAATGTAGACACAGGTTGGAGCAAATCTTTGGCACAAGAAATACATCATTTGGCTAATTAAAAGTCTGTTTTTCTTCCTTAGAATTAAATACTAATTGTTTTCATTTAGGACAAAACAACTACGGAAAAGGAAATGAGAATACAGCTCCAGGTTACAGAGGTTGGCAGTCGAACATTTCCTATGCCTTCAAGAGTCCATGGCAATGTTTATTTCCCATCCAGGGCTGCTGTGTTGGGACTGAGGGACTTAAAGCTAATGAAGTGTCTGACAGAGGAAAGGCATTAATTGATGTGTCCATAGGAAGATATGTGTCATTATATCAGTTTTATATGGTGGGGAACTGTATTAGAGTAGCCAGGTGTTATGATCAAGTTAATATATTAGGTCAGCGGAAAACAACTTCCTTGACTTCCATCTTTCCACCTCTGTGAATTATCCAAATTCTGTCAATAAATGCATTATTAACTAAAATACAATACCAGCTGATTCTCCAAGGCATTTGCTATGAAATGGTATTTTAGCCTAGATGCATTTGCTAAATCAAGGAGGTTGTCAGTGAATATAAAGATAAAATGTAACATCACTGTGGAGTCTGAGGAATATATGCCAAACTGTCCTTAAGCTAAGGTGGCTAAATATTATCCCAGTTTGAATTGTTTTCTGCTGGTTTTTGTTGTAGGTTATTTTTTTTTCCCTCCTGAAAATCATACCACACCCTCTTGATATTATGCTCTAAAGTTGATATCCAGGTAAATTTTTAACCTACATACTGGTAATATAGGTAGGAAATGGCATAGGAATAGACATGTTTTCTTCAGGAAAGCCTCAGAGAAACAAAACCAAGTTCTTAGGCTCATCCAAAATAGGACTCAGAGGACTTTGGGGGACATCTAGGCAATTAACTTTAACAAAACCTGTGATCCACAACCTCCCGGAGATTTTTAAACTCTGTATATTCAGAGTGATAGTTTTATTCAACCTACAAGCAGAAACACCTTAATCATGTAAATATTAAATGTCTCATAAATGGTCTTTGTTTAAAAAGATTTCAAATCATTTATAAACTCAGAGGTTTTGATTAAAGTTAACAGTGTACTTCACAATTCCAAGTGGAGATAATATCTTCTTTTTCGTATTAGCATAACTGCATCTTGTGGTTTTTTTCACCACCCAGCCGCTCGCTCACTCCCCCCACCCAGTGGGATGGGGGGGAGAATCAGAAGGGTAGAAGTGAGAAAACTCGTGG
>JAVKLA010000053.1:42516440-42545049 GCA_034782735.1 Sagittarius serpentarius | reverse complement strand
GGAGCAGAAGAGGCCTTGGCTCTGTGTAAGCCCTGCTCAGCAGTGACGAAAACATCCCTGTGTTATCAACACTGTTTCTAGCACAAATCCAAAACATAACCTCATACCAGCTCCTAAGAAGAAAATTAACTCTATCCCAGCCAAAACCAGCACATTGTACTATAAAAAACTGTGGTATGTTCTCTTAGCAATGAAAATTATCTTTCAGCACACAGCTCTCCAGGCTCCAATATCCACAGTAAATGAAATTTGGAAGATTACACTGTTACTATAGTGTGAAATTAAAAGATGGAGATCCATTGTAAAATCTGAAAATTTTTCACACCCTAGGGAGGGTCTGTCAACGTCTAATTTACATAAATTTAGGTGGAAGATGTCAGAGGTAAAAACAGAGCAGGAGGGGAGCTACATAACATGGGGCCTGACCTATCACTACTGTCGGTGAACAACTTTGTGACCACGGGCAATTCTCTTTATCTTTCTCTCTTTTGTCCATTTTTGCCTGATCATATGATTGGTTCCTTCCAGTTCACTAATTGACAGGTGCCAATATTTAATAATTTTCACCCATTTCCACATCACCTGTGATTTTCTGGAGTTATCCAGAATGGCAATGGGGGATCATCATGTTCAGTTTGAAAGACTTAGAAAGGAGAGAGGCCTGTTAACTTAGTCCCTCCAGTAATTGGATGTTATCTGGATAACTGGATGTTATCTGCAGGTTGTTTCTACTAGATCCCCTGAAACTGGAAAATGAAAGTGTCATTAATCACATCAGCAAAATAGAAGAAATGTTCATTAAAAGTTAATGTGGCAGGTTGGAGCTAACAGAAAACAAGGACAGAATTCATGTTGTAAGGTATTATCTTATGAGACACGGAAGGTTTTAACAAAACAATCTACGTTAAGATAGTCTTCCAGCATCTATTTTTATCTCTGTGCTTTTGAAATCAAGTTCCATTAAGTTTTCATGAATTTTAGGACATGTGTTATTTTCTGTCAAGAACTGTTACATAGCAAATGGTGTGTAAAAAACAACAATAAAAAAATCTGGACAGGGATAACTACTTACTATAGCATATCACATTTTGTTAATTTATGAGGATTTTTTAGTCCTCTGTCCAGAGTTAACTCACAGCAGCTTTCCAACTTCAGTAAGATCAATGTCAAACCTCTTTTTGCTTATGAAGCCATGAGACTGAATCTTTGCTGGTTATTTAGAAATACATATGAAAATTATATTTGAAAGTTAAGTATGCTTAGAACAGCACTATTTGAAAAATATAAAAGGGAATTCAGTTTTGCTACCCTGGTCATGCAATTCTGCAAGGCTGCAGCTTTGATCAAGTTATCTCTGTGAAAAAGGTTTTGCTTAAGGTCCTGAAATTAGTAACAGCTAGAATAGGGATCTTTCTCAAAATGCTACGGAAAAAAAAAAGCAAGGGTTTGCCTATTAAATGTGCTACAAAACATCTCAAACATTACTTCAGATTACTAAGGAGCAGAAAGATCCCTATTGTGTCATCTCTAAGAAGCCAAGTTACTTAAAATGGTACTGAAAATAGTTTTGATGCATGAAGCACACTGCCCACAAAATAAATGCAGGGACTGTGGGCTCAATCCTCACACCTACTTATGACTATTTTGTCATTTTTTTCCAGTAGATAAGACTTTTCAAAGAGGTTCCCAGCAGAAATACAAATTTCTAAATCTGAACATAATTTAAGAAAAATTAGCTTTTACAGTTATTTTGTTTTTTACTTGAGGGTGATACTGTTGAAGCCCTGTTATTTCTGATATTTCTGCAATTAAATTCTTCTTCTCTTCTGTTTTGTAAACTTAATTCATTTTCCACATAGAACATGAAAAGAGAGGAACAGCTGGAAAACTGCCAAATGTTTTGACTGACTGACCTGTTCACTTTAAAAAGTACTTTGAAATCTTAAATGCAAGAGTAACGGATAAACTACTTCCTTCTCAGTCCTCCTCTTAACTCACTGCTGGTTTTAGGGGTCATCGTCTCTGTGACTGGTTTGGACCAGGACCAGATCTTGCTATTGTACTTGCTAAACCAGTAAGAAGACAATTAGGTTAAAAAAATATATAAATAAATAAAAATTAATTAGAGATAGATTAGAGATAGTGCTTTTCTAGATTGGCTGTCTAACTAATGTATTATAGTAAAAGTCTGGATCTACATTAGCATGAATAAAATATCAGGCAAGGGAAAACAGATGGAATAATTTAGTTTTCCAGATCGATGCTTATCCTTGTATCGTTTGCAAAATGATACTCTCCTCTCATGAGCAAGTTGCATAGAGGTGTACACCTGTGCATCAGAAAGCAGCTCCAAACCCTGTTGCTAACATAGGAGAAGAAACTCATTACCCTCTGCCTAAAGCAATTCAACTCATAGAGTTGAGAAAGTTTTGCAGTCAAATCTAGTGGCTGCAAGAGAGAAGCCTGAGCCATTCCTTGGCAAACCTCAAACAACATACGAAGAAAAGACAAAAGAGACCAGAAGCTGAAGACCCTTTATTCCCCTCATTTTGAAGCATTTCATGATAATAAATTAAAGAAAGGGAGGACTGGGTAGGACTCTAGCATATTTGAAAATACGTATTAGTATGATGTTTTTTATTGCGGAATGATATAACAGGACAGAGATAATCAATTTATAGGTATACAAACTTTTTTATACTATCATGATACTGTCATCCAGCTCATGATGAGATTGGAACATACACAGAGCTTAAAAAAACAATTAAAACTCAGAAAGAGTAATAATGTCACTCTTCCGCTACCTTCATCATCTGGCAAGGTTAAAAGAGACACTTTTTTCTTGAGAGAAGTAAGAAACGCAGCTTGTCATCCTTCCTTTTGCAGTGTATTTTTTTATTCTCTCTCAGAGAAAAATTACCATCCATCAAGCTTGACATATAAGTCTGGACTGGTGATTTTAATGCAGATTTCTGGGAAAACAAACATGTCAAACACCTTTTCTTCTTCAGTAAATATTTAGGCTGATAATGCAGTTTTCATCTGCACTTAGAAAGGAAAAAAGTTTTGTGGTTTCTGACAAATCCCACAAACATTTCAAACAGCTGTAAGGGGAAGGAAAAAAAAAAACAGCAAGAAGCACATATAAGAACTGGGAAGAAGACACATGTAGCTGCACAATACTTATTTTATAATGTCTTGTATAGGTGTCAGAAGAGAATTTTTTCAAACTTCAAATGATATAACAGCTCAGAGCTGGTAAGTGGGAGATCTGCACATTTTGTGACACCTGTTGGGAAGCAGGAAGGGCCACAAGACCAAAGATACCTGCTGATTTGCTCCACACAAAGAAGAACGTAGTCTTCTACATCACAGAGGAAAAAAACCACCTGTCTTTAAATCAATTATGAACATTTCTGTTCAGTCTCCACCTGAATAAGAAGTATAATAATTAAGCATTGCTTGTTTGGTTAAAGTTTGAACGTAAAGACCTTAATCCAATCCAAATTCAGTCACTAGAAAGGCATCCTTTGAGTTTGGTGCATTTGGTCACTGTATTCTCTTTCTCATTTTGGGGGCCCATTTCTAGTTTTGTTTCCAGGACTGTAGACACTGCTCAGTGGTTAAGAAGTTGAGTCCGCCTGTTCTTTCTTCAGTATCATTCAAAGCAAACATGCACCTATTTCTAGCCAAAAGCAGACTTTATCTTGACTGCAGCTGCATTATCCAAAGTTTTTCTTTATCCTGTTGCAGTATAAAACAAAATAAATAATGAAAATGACAGGAAGATCCTAATAACAGTCAGAATGAACAGAAATAATCTATTAGCTGCTTCCTGGGAGAGATGAACTTTATTAGGCATTTGCTAAGTCTTTGGTGCTGATGGTTTTGTTGACCATGTGCCACAGACACATAAATGATGTTTCAATTTAGTTGCTGTACTCTTGGATTTTGCTTTAGAATTGATTGTTAAGTTGCTTTAGAAGGTTTAAGGCATAAGTTTCCTCCAATATGTCATCTTTCAAATCATCTGGTAAAGGAAATCAGAGAACTTTCTTAGCAATGATTGCTATGGCTTAGTGTCATAATGGAAGTAAAATAATATGGTTCACATGGGATATCATATTTTTTTACTTTAAATAAAAACAAAATAAGAAAGTCCCAAAGTGTGGAGTAAAACAATCCCTGAACACATGCAGTGTACAGAAGCAGGTGCTATCACCTAAAATCTCTTTGAACCCTTCTTTGGGAACATTGAAACATTTATTTTTATGTTAGCTGGAGCTGTGAGGCCATGAGGCTGGATTAAGAAAGACATGCTGGTGGAACCAGAGTCCCACCCAACTTCCTTGAAAGCACCTGCCTTTCTGGTCTTCAAAATCCGTTATTCCAGGTCTACCATAGCAGTTTTCTGCTATGCTTCTATGTTTCATCCAACATATTTCAAACTTTTTGAAATCCCAGCTGTGATCTCTCCAGCTTTCTTAGGGTGTCTAAGATTATAATCCTTGATGGGTTTAGCACAGTTTTATTAATGTTTGGCAACGTTAGGATAGATAAACTGTTTAAATAATTAGATAAGTACAATAGGATCATACCTAAATATCAAAACTAAGAGTGTGTGGTTCATTCAGCTTCCCTGAATATAAAAATGAAGGAAAAAGACTCTACTGCCATAAATCAGCACTGACTTTATTTGAGCAACACCAGTTTGCATCAATGTGTGCTCTGGCCCCATATGAGGACACAAAGAAGGATTTACACTCCAAACAACACAACATGCCAGGTTTTTCTCTTTAACAGGAAGGATGAATCCTCTGTGTGATCCAGTGCCCTGCAACAGTGAACACCTCCATTACTTGCACAGGAAAGAACACCTGAAAACTGAAGAGGTCATTCAGTGTATCAGCTTGGTTATTCTGGCAGATGTTAGCCATGTATCAGTCTTTCACACTACTAAGACAAAGACTGGCAGTTCACTGACTTGGCTGTGACCTATTCCTCTTGTTTTTTCTTCTAATCTGTGATGATTATATTGCTACATGTGGCTTTGCATGCTTCTCTTATGCCACTGGTTCTCTTTCAACTGTTTCTTCAAACACTCTGCACTCTTCTTTACAAGTTGACACGGTGACATGCTTCTTTACATGAACATCTCACAGCTCTGCAGCTGCCAGTATCAAAGGGGAAAAAAGAACCAAAAAAAACCCCAAAACAGGACTTTCTCTTCTTCCCTTTCCTGCTGGGAATAATGTTGTGATTCTTTTCCACTCTTCTGATGTTCACACAGAGCATCACTCACAACATTTACAAAACCCTTCATATATAGAAGGAAACAATACTTCAATAGTGAGGCACTCACTCTAGCAGAAACAGGCATAACAAGTCATACAATGACGGGAAGTTTTTCTATTTGTTCAAACATAACAGGGCAATTTCTTTGGAAAGAAAGTAATTAAACATTGGAACAACTTACTAGAATCCTCCAGCATTGGTCTTTTTAAAACTTGAAGCTGGCAAACTATAGAGATATATGTAGAAGCATATGTATATGAAATCTATATGTAAGTATGTATGGGAAAGATAAGAACTTAGTGAAGAATTACACTTGGAAAGCCTTGCCTTTTGTTATGAAGGGAAGAGAAACCAAAACTGTTGTATTCAGCCTGTGCTTCATGAACCTGTGGGGTACTAATTAGGAATCTGCCAGAGGGTAAATAAGAAAAACATGTTATTCATAGTCTTAAATTTGTTACAAGGGAAACTGTGCTGAAAAATATGCAGGGGCTGTGTAAATCTCAGTGACTGGAAAACCCTGGGTGTACATGTTGACAATGGCTCCTTCTGGTCCCACCAACAAAACATTGGTGAACTTTCTGCTGCCATCTCACACAATTTTCCTGTGAGTTTCTCTGCACTTGTTTTCCTTAAAAGCTCCAGCTAGTGAAAAAAAAACCCGAACTCAATAAACAGTCAAATTAGTGTAACCCAGAAATTAAAGGCCAAACGGACCGTATTTTAGCTTTCCATCTTAATGCCTTTGAGCCTACTATCTCTAGTTAGTTACCATGAATTTATTTTCCAGTACAAGAGAAGCAGGCTTTCCATCCATCTGGTAACATGTACATATACATATAATTTTTATTACTTTATTATAGTTACATGTAGCAGAGCCACCATTGCAAAACTTGATATTTAATACCTTGATCTATTCTGTTTCTGCAGAAAGGACCTTTCCTCTTCTTCCCCCCCAACAGGAAAAAAAGATTACAGATGATTAGTAAGACAGTGTGTTGGTAGCTTTTGTTGTCTAGAATATTTTTTTCATCTTACAGTTTTGCACAGAGCAAAAGAGAGGAACTCGCTGTGCATTTCGCACACAAACACAGCCAAATATTTGGTTCTGCTCCCAGAACTGAATTGCCAGCACTGCTGTGAAGCAGCTGGGGGCTGGAAGTACAATCTTGGTATTGGCGTACCAGGAAGCATACAAACTAGCCCAGCTTGGTATCTCAGATTCCTGGAGCTGGAGCTGCTATGAGTAACTTTCACAACCTAAGGCAGGTTTTTGCCCACTGGGGGGTTCATTATTGCAGTCGCCTTTTCTCTCATACAAATCTTCAGCTCTGCTTCTGCTTGTGTACTTCTCTCTGCTTGTCCTTTGCCTGCCTCCTGTCTTCATCTCCCTCTTTCTCTCCCTACCTCTTTTCTTACGTTATTTTTGCTTTGTTTTCTTTTTATCCTTAAAGCCTTCTGCAGACAAGATAACAATTTACATTGAAGACAGGTGTTTCTAAGATACATAGGAAACGGTATGGCTTGGCACAGATACCGGGACTGTAGATCAAGGACTGCAGGCGAATATCTTCTACTTCACTCCAGTTACAGCTCTGGCTATGTTTATATTCAGAACTGGAACAACTGAGGAAGGAAGACCTCCCATTTCCAGTCTCCAATGTAATTAAAGAGGACAGAAATAACAAGCTGAAAGTGTCAAAATACAGTTATGTCCCTTTGTATATTTTAAACACAAACATACATTAGTGCATATACTGTTTCAGAGTCTTTAAAATATACTAAATGTCTTACATTAAATCTTAAAGAAAAAATTATCTTCACTCTGACCTCCATACTGCCTATAAGCCACAACCTAGGAAGTCTATGATATTCATAAACTTTGCCTGAGTTGCAAATGCAAGTACTATCTAATTTCTCTTTTCTCTGCCTTTTGTAAGTGCTTGTTACTTTACAGATGGGGAAAGATGACTCAGTATGAATATATTTGGAAATATATTTTAGCATCATCAGTATCTCAGTGTTATGGTTCTTAATACACAACTATGCCCGCACAGAAGTCCTCAGCCTACAGATGTTGGTAGTGTCAAGCACTCTTCTGTACTTATCCCTTGGAGAGGAGCATGCCTAGAGAAAGTGGAATGGGAAGAGATGAATGGGATAGGAAGGACCCCTGTGACCTCTATGCCTCACAGTGCACGTTTTTTCTTAAATTCTGTTGCAGAAAAAGAGGAAAAAAAGTAGCGGGCTCAAGGATGCAAACATCCAGAATCTTTGTCTATGTTTCTGTATTGTGACCAGTACACAGGTTGCAAACTTTCTGTTTTCCCACTTATATTTGCAATATCCAACACTGCCATCAGAAAAGACAGCGCCTCTCTGCCCTGCACTAAGGAAAGAAAAAAATATATGGCAAATAAAAAGTTCAAATCCAAGTCTTGGCAGCTAAAAAATCCAGCTTTTCACCTAATCAGTTCCCTTTTCAAAGCCAGGATGAGCCTTTGCACTGGGGATTTTACAATCAAAATACAAATAACAGATAGAGAAAACTCTGTTCCAGCCTCTCAAGTTGTTGCATCTCCTTTATCTATTTTCTCTGACCTTGACAACTTGAGTCTTGTTTTGTTCAGCTCACCTTTTCATTTTAGCCCTTGCACACTATTCTATATATATTTTCCCATGCGTCTCCAGTGCATCTGGCAAGTCCTTTATCTTAAATTCTTTCATTATCACCATTCTACTGCCCTCTATTATTAGGTATTCAGAAATTGATTCTCACTTTTGTCCTGCCCGTTGCACAAACATCCATTTCCAACCTATTCAGTTTGAGGATAGGTATGCTCATGATTTTTCCATGGGGAGATACTGCTTCCTGCATGCTGGGAAGAAACTGCCCTTTCTTTCCATTATCGCAGGTCAAAACCTTCCTTGAGATTTACCTTTGCCTTGATACTTCTAAGAAATCTTGACAGAGGTTCAGATGTATAAGAAGCCTTGCCTCCCTTACAGAACAATAAAACATCAATATTTCCCTGTACTTTCCAATCTGTATTATAGCCATTTCTTGCCTCTAGTCTCCTATTAAGATTAAAATCTGCTTTAGATCCACATTTTAAAAGTTCTTAAAGTCAGGTCCTGGCTTATGTGAAAGCTCATAAGCATCACCACAGAAATGATGAGGTTGGATGGAAAAGTGTTATTATCTCGCTGTTACAGAGAGCTAAATCAGGAAGACAAGCAAGTAACACAATGGTGGCAGAGCTGCCAACTTAGTCCCCATCTTCTGAATCCCAAAATGGGCTCTCCATATGAAAACAGCCTTTCTTGCTTACTAAATACACATTGGAACTGTGCACTGCATCTCTCTTAATGTTATGCTGTGTGTGATTAACCTGAAGTCACGTTGTTGGACTTTCCTTGCAATTCCTTACTGTCAATGAAGAGGTCTTTTTATTTAACCCTTTACCTATGCTACATTTAAGCAAATAGTATTGTTCTGTTGCTTTTCGGAGTCCTACATTTATCATTCCAGGAGTCAGAGGCAAAAATAAACAACTTATTCATTTAATCAATATGATGGCCAATTTTCTCTATCCCACAACCCCCTTCACTCTCCCAGCAGTTCTCTTCATGCTCTCAGAAATGCCTAACTTCTAGGGATTTTTTACCCATTTAGCTGTTCATTTTCCAGTGCCCTCACTTCTTTGCTTATAACAAAGACAGATGTGTGTTGCTTTTGTTAAGCTGCTCAGATTCAGGTGTAGTGTCTTATTTATCTATCTATTTATTTTCTTTTACTTGCAGCCACTGAAGTGTAAATATTGGGCAATACTAGTATTTCATGTTGGCTGTCTTGTTCGTACATTACAGTACCTTACCAAACTAGGCATATTGGTAAATTTTAGTGGTTTCCAAATTGGCAATAAGGCAAATCGATTTGAAGAAGTTTGCACTGGAATTTAATATTACTATCATGGTTAATATACATACAGTAGACCTCAAATTTGCAAATAGCAAGCATTTTTAATAAGAAAATTTTTCCAGCTTTTAATAAGATGAACTGCACCTATACTGTATTATAGTAAGACCTGCTTAAATTTTATAACATCTATGAATGGATGAATTTTATTATGTCGTTTTAGTAACAGAATGGATTAAAGCAGAAGACAGTCAAGCCAGCATTTCTTGATGTACATGCTTAGTCACGCTTTTGTGCCCTGAGACTTTACCACTTGCTTTTATCTTTGGAACTGTTTGCAGTACCTATGCCCCATGGAGACTTATACATGTAGAGAAAATCATACTACTGATTTAAGGGTCTGAAAACACATTTAGATGTCTACCTGCAGGGGCTAAATTTTATTGAGAACAGCATGTTCTTTGCAAGCTGTGTTTCAATGCCCAGGACATCACATCACACTGGCACTCAGACGGTGTAAACTGGAAGGGTCCATTAACTTCCCAATGGGGAGTTAAGCATTACCGAAGTGTGATCTCTTAGAAATGATGCAGTTCAGGAGGACTGTCCATGTGATTGTGTAAAGTACACTTTTTTTTTGTGATATCAGGAGCACTAGCAATTCAGCACTGTCAATTTTAAACTTGGATGATGGTTTCCCACCTAGTCTGTCTGCCCAAGTTATGACTGATTGTAATAGTCATCCTCAGTTTCCTTGATACTAAACTGATGTGTAAAGAGCCGCACCATTTTACAGTCACTCAGATCCGCCTGCATCTTTTCCATCTATGGGGAGGTTGCTACTACCTATGGTGAAGCAGTGCGTTTCTTTCTGGAGTTTGAAATTACGTGGCACTGCTAGAGCTGTGTGCTATAAGAAGACACATATACACCAAGCCTCACAAATTAACTTTATTGCATTTGGAGGTAGCTTACTAGTAATGGCTAGATTGTCTCCCTGATCATATACTTATGCAGCTATAAAGGGAGCCTTGGGCGAGCACTTCAGCTACAAAGGCCTACATCCATCTAATATTAGGTGAGAAGACTCCCACAGTAGATATCTAGAAGTTCGGCACCTAGGTTGTATTAAATCCAGAATTGCTGCAGTGAACTTCATGCTGCTATGAATGAGAAAAAATTTGGTTCAACTGGTACTTCGAATGACATTTTTTTTAATATGAAATAAATCCCATACCTGCTGAAGCTAGTAACTTCTATTGCAAAGTTTGTCCAGTAGATGTTCTATGCATTCTTTTCTTGTTTTAGGTTTCTAGGATCAATAACAGCTATGACAGGTAATTTATTCCACAGTTGTCTTTAAAGTTCCACTTCTTATACTGTAGCTAATAATCCTAGATATACCTTAAGGTCTATTATTCTCATAATTTAAAACTGGGTAGTGGAACAGAAAAATCTTTCTTATGGAGAGGCATCAGTAATAATTTTAGCTAAATTATATATGTAGTTAATAACACAAATCAATCAAAGATTTTCTGTTGAAGAAATTGAGTGAAAAATTAATGGCAGGAATTATTCTTCTTTTACATAAGGCAATGCTTTGCTTGTCTTCATTGTAGGTTGATGAGCTCTGCCTTAAACACAGAGGGATATAGATAATTGCAACGAGTTATAAATTGAATATGAGTCAGCAATAGAGGGATTAATAAGAGAGTACACGTGGGAGAGCAGCTGTTGGTGTGTGTGAATTTGCATGGCTTACATATCAATTTGGCTGTTGCTGAACTAGTTATAAACTGTCCATACTGACATTGCTGAACAAAATGCTGTTTCATCCACACAGATCGATTTTGCTTGATGCCTAATACACAGTTCTGCATCTAAATAACAAATGTTCAGCTACTACATCATTTTCTAGACATTGTTGGGGACCAGAATGACATCTCTGAATCATTGGAACGGTAACTTGTAAATGATTTGAGAGGCCTCCTGTTGAGTTCTGACCAGGGCTAATTTCAGGCTATGAACCACATACAAATGTAGAGATTTTGTGCAGAAAAAAAACAGATGAGGAAAGCTAAAAATGACCGTAACCTAATATAACATACTGCCCAAAGATGTAAGAATATAATGGAGGATGTCAGAGCTTATGACTTAACTCATCCATGAGACAGTTTAGGTGGCTTTAAGGAAAATGCGGTTAATTTAGCAATGGCGGTAGTCATGAATACAACAGATGCCCACATTGTTCATTTCCTTAGCAACATTCTCGATGACGAGGCAGAGTGGGCCTTCTGCAAGTTTGCAGATTATGCTGAACTATGGGAATAGGCTGAGATACCAAAAGGTAGAGTTTCAGACCAGAGAAGTTTGATAGTCTGGAGGACTCAGTCAGAAGAAAACTTGCAAAGTTCATCAAGGAGAAACTGAAGTTCTTCATGTGGGCTGGGAAGTGCTCCAAAGTCTTGCATAGAGCTCTGCAAAGCCTGGCCACTCACTGCTGAAAAGGACCTGAGAGTTACAGTGGATGCTAAATTGAATATGAGCCAAAGGCACACTCTCATCTTGAATAAAAGCATTTTGAGAGATTCAGGTTATGTATTAGGAAGAATTGTTTCCAATAGGAGGATCATGTAGCACAGGAAAAGGTTACTCACAGAGTCTGAAATCTTCACACTCAAATTTTTTAGACCTGACTAGGTAAAATTACCAGTTATATGGTTCATGGTTGCCCGTGGTCCTACTCTGATCAAAAGGCTGAAGGTCTCTAGAGGTTCCTTCCAACCAGCGTATTTATGATTCTCTATTTACTTTAGGCTCCGCAGCTCCGAGTTGAAGAAATAAGCTTTCTGAGTTAATGCAAGTACCTCCAACCTGCACATTTCAATGCTATGCGCAGATCCTAGCTCATGTTCTGAGAGCAGTACAAGCCTATCCTCATTGAAGCAGGATTATTAGTTCAGGAACAACATTATGCTGACATGGCTACTGCATTTCTACATCAAGAGCTATTTTGTTTGTAGTTAGATTGAGTGTCTCTGTAGAGCAGTGATGTAAAAGGTTTTAAAACAAATAACAGATATTTCAGTCCACATTGAAAACAGCAATTTCAGTACATGAAGTTGGTAAAGTACTACATTTGGTGTTGTAGAATAAACTAGAATTTTGAGGCAGGAGCAAATTTTATGTAACTTTAGACTCATTTTGGACACCACTGATATAAATTTCATTGCAGGGGTAAAGAACTGCTACACATAATGCAGGGGCTGGACAGGTATTTTGGATTACACCAGTATGGGAGACAGCCACCTGCTCTTTAAGACCCTAAATATTACTTTTGTAACTAAATGAGGTACATGAGTCCCACTGACTGATTGTATTCTCTTCTTAAACTTTAGTCATTTAGTCTATATCTATACTGCTTATGAAACCATACCCAGGGCATCCTCCATTGTCCATGCTGTTTAATTTTCAGTCTGTGCAAACTAGCAAATGAGAAAATGCCCAGGAGTGTCTCATGGGATGTCCGCGGTCAAAGTCCATTCCCAGTTGGGAATAAGGACAACACTGAATGAGACTTCATTCCACAGTCCTGAAATGCCCTTAAACCACCTCCGAGGTATGCATCATAAACCCCTAAAGTTTCACATTATGGAAACACCACAAAGTATGTCAATTATGTCATAAGTTCACAGGAATGCCACTTGGGAGCCCAGAGGGAGCACAAATCCAAGCGCTATGTTGCTGTGGATGCACTCTAATCTTGCCAGTCATTTCACAGACAAGCTGTGGATGAAATATGCCATTAGGAATAGCCAGACATACCATGTCCTTTGAATTTGAAAAACCATCTCTCTCTGCACTTGGAATTATGCTTTCAGAGGGCAAACCTGCATGTGAAGAGAAGCTTTCAAAATATAATATAGATGTTGAAAGTGTCTTTGCAAGAGACAAGAAACTGAAGGTTTCCTCAAGTCCTTGGCTCACTGTCAACAGATTCTAAGAACCTTCAGGGCCTGTATGTGCTTCTTAATGGGGATCCTAAGTACTGTGTGGAAGGTGAGTTCTCTTCCCCAGCGTAAATCTCCAGGCAGAATGTTGTAGAGATGAAGAAGCACTTACTTTCAAATATTATGTGCATTCTAAATGAAAAATGAGAAATTTTAGGAAATAAATTTTTTGAAATACAGTTCAAATAATGCAGTTGGTGAGTATGATCATGTTTTGACTTACGACAGCTAGTTGACATTTACTTGTAGCACCTCAGGAGATATGCAGATAAGTCAAACTTTGATTACTATTATTATTATTGTTCTTATTGTTACCATTGTTGTTGTTGATGAAGCTGTTTTCTTTTGTGGTAGAAGCTAAAAGCTTAAGTCAGCAATTGGATCCCACTGTGCTGGCAGATCTTTATACATATGAGAAATCAGCTTCTGCTCAAAAGTCTCTCACTTTCTATGTGGAATAAACAGTAACTTAAGTGGGGAAATGAGAAAATAATGATAAAACAAGGATTAGCACTCTAAACAGCAATCTCAGCATGCCAACAGCTAATCCTTTGTTCAGTGTTTTATAAGGATTAAGATGGGGATGAGTTTTAAGGAAGGATCTGAAGATGGACAATGAGGTTTGGTTACGCATAAGAGAGAGCTCAAGGAGGACGTATCAGGAAAATAAAAAGGGAGCGAAGAGAAACAGATTCTGAAACTGGTGGAGCAGTGTTACAAATTGTGCTAGCTCAGCACTTCGCACAGAAAGAAGGATGCTTTTAGCATCTCCCTTAATCTCTCTTAATCTTAGCTACCTAAAGAGTAAATACATACATCTGAGCATTTCACACTAGGTTCTTTTTATACTTAGTGAGGTAAATGTACTTTTATAAGTTATGACTAATTTCAGACATCTTCCTTAGAATATGGTCTGTGCCCTAGAAACACTTTTTTTTGCCTTGAATATAGAGATTTTAACCTATCTCAGATGTAGACATCTGTGATATTGATCTGTAAGGATGGCTGGATGCACACCGCACAATGCCTCCCATTGTCAAACTTATTTGAGTGAATAACTCCACAAAAGAACCCAGGTATTTAGTTCTCATTGGTTTTACGTACTCAGCTTTCACTGAGGACATGGCCAGATAACCATGTCTGTTAAACCACTGAAATTTACAGTGCTTGTGGTCAAAATGGGGATAGTAATATGTTTAAGCAGTAAACCAGGAGTAAGATCTTCTCAACATTATTTTGAAGGGGTTTAAGAGGAACAAAATGCCACTGACTGGGATAAGCAAGGAAGACCATAGAATCATAGAATTGCTTAGGTTGAAAAAGACCTTTAAGATCATCGAACACAACCGTTAACCTAACACTGCCAAGCCCACCACTAAATCATGTCCCTGAGTGCCACACCTACACATCTTCTGAATGCCTCCAGGGATGGTGACTCCGCTACTTCCCCGGGGCAGCCTGTTCCAATGCTTGACAACCCCTTCAGTGAAGAAATTTTTCCTAATATCCATCTAAATCTCCCCTGGTACAACTTGAGGTCATTTCCTCTTCTCCTATCACTTGTTACTTGGCAGAAGAGACCAACACCCACCTCACTGCAACCTCCCTTCAGGTAGCTGTAGAGCATGATAAGGTCTCCCCTCAGCCTCCTTTTTTCCAGACTAAGCAACCCCAGTTCCCTCAGCCGCTCCTCATAAGACTTGTTCTATAGACGATTCAAGATGTCAAAGTCAATATTGAAAAGGATAAAGGCTCTAGTTTCATCTTCATGGAAAGGTTATATCCTCGTAGAATCAAGCTGAATAAAAGGAAATATCAGTCATTCCAGCATCAGATCATTGTTGGCTGTGCTTAGAATCTAGAGATACAATGAAAATCTGTTTGTAACAAGAAAAAGAAAGTACTATCAGCTGCTTCTAGCTGCATGTGAAAACTCATGTCTAGCAGACACTATGACAGTTATCCTTGAGCCCCCTAGTCCAGATGTATCCAGTCAATGCATCTCTCTTTCTCAATAGCCTTCTTATCCTGCTGATACAGGTCTAATAACACAATCAGAATAATACTTTTATTTCCAGCTACCTTTTTAGACTTCCTTTCTTTCAAGCAAATAGGTCAAGCTTTATTATGCTTCACATCTTCATTTCTTAAGGCAAATCTGTTCCTCCTGGTCATTTAGCTATTGTTATACTGCCTGTTTGGTGAGGAAGAGTCATAGGCTTCTGGTTGGCTGCACTTTAAACACTGTGGAGCACAGTTTCCAAGTTCTGAAGTTGCCATAAGCAAGAGATGCATCTTCTGTTGTTACCCCCAAAGGCTACTACAACATCTAGCAAGATGACACGGACAAATAATGTTTTTGTACCATGGCGTATGTTAAATTCTACAACATTATCCTCAGAGGAACTTACTGAATATAAAAGTTTTAAAGTTTAGTAAAGTCCTTAGAGGTGTAGCCTATATAAATCTTTCTGTAAGACATAAAATCTCACTGACTGAATGTGTATGGAGACCACTTACAGGAAACTCATCTTAGCTACTTAGCTATGATCCTGTGGGTGAACTCTCAGTTTTCAGTATAACAAAGACCTTAAGCATGTGAATGCTCCCTTAACTTCAAAGTAATTACACTTATTTTTCAAGTTATGCACAAAAGCTTAAAAGCTTCTGTGGTTTAGAGTTCATTTCAGTAAGAATAACCATTGTATCATGTTTTACCTTGGAGACAGTTCTTACAGAATTTAGAAGAAGATATGATTTCTTTCTCCATTGTGGCCTGAGCAGATAGTAGAGAAGTTAACTGCATGCTTAACTGCTTTCCTAAACCAAGACCTGCTTGAGCAGAATATAAAGAAGACTTCAGAATACTTTGGATTAAGACATACGGAACTGAAACACAACTTCAGTTGTGTTACCCATCTGTATTTCTGTAACTGGTTCCTACTGACCATTTAGTGTGTGTTTTCACACCTCTGTAGGACTTACATTTAGAGTCAATGGCCATGCCTAACATCATTCTGCTGCAATGAGCCTTGTGCATGTCCCAGAGGACAAGTACTCTGACCTCCTTGCAGAGATCCTTGTGGCACCATACAAAAATCTGGAGTACAATTCCAGGAGTGCATTGAGATCACTCGCACACATCCCAGAAAGCATGTCTAAGTAGTACTTGTCATTGTGCCCTTATCACACACTCCAGCTTCTTCCTGAAGAACACATCTCTCTAAAAGCATCACACACAAGACTCCTGTCCTTTTCAATTGCTAGATTGCTCTGCCACACACACAGCATTATGCCTGCCAGGACCAAGCTCCCTTGCAGTACAGAAGAATCCCATGACAAACTCTTACTAGGATGAGACTGATTACGGATGTGTCTACAGCTGGGACCAAGTTCTGCATCAGCCCCCAAAAAGAGACGTCTGGAAAATTCAGGACAGCTACAACCTCCGGAAACTTTACTTCCTCCTTGACAGCTGCTTATTGACTCATGATTAAATGCTCCCTACTGAGAGGCTCCATGTGCCAACGCTCCTGGCTGACTGTAGGGATTTTAATTTGTCAAAGAACTCAAATTCAGTTGGCAAGAAGAAAAGTCAAAGCCAAACTAGGCAGTTGGTCAATGCTGGTCAATAGTCAGGATCACAAGCCTCTCAGATGCTGTTTTATCTCCCAAAGTTAGTGTTAGAAGTGAGAGGTAGGATGAAACTAAAATTTTTCCTATAGCTGTAATGTGGCATAGCAGGGGTATCAGCACTGTGCCTGCAGGCCCACCCTGAGCTCCTAAATCATCAGTTCCTGGATGATTCTGGAACTACCCATCTAGACATCTGCACAGAGGAGACAATGGGCTCACCTGAGACAAGATGGCTGACAGAACTACCAGGTACCTTTGCAACAAAGCATTTGCCTAAATCATACAGGAGCACTCCAGATGGAAATTTTCAACTGTCCTGAAGATTCCCTCAAGCAGTTCCTACTGTATTTAGACCAATTGATACGCACAACTTGTAGCTTATATATGTTAATTAACATCCTGGATGAAGAATTTGGCCATCCCAGAGACCCCCAGGGAAATCCTGCTACAGAAGGAATATATAGATAAGACTATATATACATATACATAGATAAGACTCTTGTAAATAATCCATAGCAAGTGTTCCTGCAGATGAAGACATGGTTATATGGAAAAAATTTTGTACATAGCTAAGGTAGGAGATTTTTTTGTATGTAGTTTAAGATAATCAGTAATAATGAATCATGCATATACTGAAGCTGGCATGTAGCTGGCTGGATACATAAGAGTTCAGCAGAACAGTGGTTCAGGGATTTTTTGCCAGTGTAGCTGAAAGATTTCTGCATGGACTCCTTCAACAGGCACTGTCATCAATGTTCAGACGAAGACTGTCTAGTTCAAGAGATTTGATTCACCATACGGGGAACCAATGTCCAGTGCCAAGATCCCAATAATTTTAGAGGTTTTTTTTTTTAACAAACACTCTGACTCTGAGTGTTTGTGCAACACGACCAGCTACATCAATCTTTAAAGAGAAATGGAACTGGCAATCAGACCAGCCCTCACATTACCCTTTCCCCATTCCTTGATCTTTGTCATGCTTTACATACCCTGGTGTATATCTTCAGCAAAAGGCAGATACACAGTCTTGAAAAGTATCTCCAGTTTTCAGAAGAACTTGGAAGACATATCCGTCTCTGGACTTCGCTAAATGTAGATTCTCTGGTGATAACAAAGCTAGCTCATAGGATCAGGCCTGCTAAGGAACTAAATACATAGTTTAAATAAAGGAGCAAGAGAGGAGAAGACTGGATACCAGAACGGGGCATTGCTGGGTTTAGTGGGATTCTGTGTTTTTTAAAGTTAATATTGATAGCACTGGGGAGAAGTAAATTTGAGCGCTTTTGGGATGGTCACTAGCAGAGGTGCTACTTTTTTTAAAAAAATCCTTCTTGTATTTATGGTGCAGATTAATACGTGAGCTGTTTTTCAGAGGACTGTTAAAAATACCCACCAAATTAAAGACAGCATTTGGATCATAGGGAAGATTTTGTTTTAAGAACTACATTCTAATATTTTATTTCTACATTAATAGATCTTTTCTTTAATAGTGGCCACTGTGATAATTTCTGGTGTAAAGTATTTCATTAATGTGAACAAATATAAGAAAATATGGCCCTAAGCATACATGAACTGGACTTTGCTAATAAATAATAACTGGACTTTGCTAATAAAAAAATGGTAGAGAAAAGAAAAAAAGCTCTCTATAGCTTTTTGCAGTTTTCTCTTTCAGTATTAGACTTGTTATCATGCGTTCTGAAACAAAAAGGATCTACAGCTTCTTTAAACAGGATTTTTCACTAGAGAAATATCAGGAAAGATTAATGCTTGATGAATAGAAAGAGAATGAATAAAAGAAAATAGCAAACTGTAGGCAGATGCTTTACAGAAAACCAACAGAAAATCTGCATCCGTGTAGGATGGAAATGCATGAGCTCTGGTGTACGTACAGCAAGTCTTGACAGAGACAGGCAAAGCATGCTGTAGAGCTACGAAGCAGAAAAGAATTATCTAAATGAGAAAAGGTGAACACTAGAGTCCTCTCCAATTATCATACCAGAAGTTGCTGAATCAGGACTAAAGCTCCATGGGGCTTGCCCATGAACACAATAAGTTTTATACAGAGAATTTATACAGACATTACATAGACCGTGCTGTTAAAAGAGAAACAGAAACATGGACAAGTCAAAAAAACACCATGAAAGAAGCAAGTAACTTTTTTGTCAGACATGTCTGTGGGTCATCCCATGTTCATTCTGCACTGAGAATTGACTAGCTCTGAAATAAAAGTGCAAATATCAACTTATCTGGATGCAGAAACTTAGTGATACTATTTTATGCCACACTTAAGTGGCACCATCTGATTCACATCTTTTATAATACTTCTTTTCTGCAAAGTTTTCAATGATTTTTTCAGTAAATAAAATGTCAGTCAGGAACTAAAATGTCAATACAGCCATATTTATGCAGGAGGGGTTCAGAACATCCTAAACCACTTCTCAGCTTCCATGTTCGCTATGTACTAGAAGAAAATACAATTTTCCACTTTTGAAACAAAAAGAGGATAAAAAGATGTTTCCAAATTAAAAATCTCGCCTCAGGTTTTCATGAAACTTTATGTGCACACAAATGTGCATGTATTTACTTAGACACACCTGAGACCATGGTCTTAAATTTGGCCAGGCTTGTAGGACCTTTTTTAGTCATTTCAATGGATTTCTAATCTTATATGCCTCAGTCTGGCAGGACTTACAACTCTTACCTTTGATGGTTGGCCTTTAAAACCAGCTTTTATATTGTAGGCTTTATGGGGGCAGTATTCTCTGTGGTACGAAAAGTGCCAACAAAAGGAGAATCAGCCTAATTGAAGCCCCTTGGGAATAATTCTGATAATGATTAATGAATAAGAAGCGCAGATCCCATATAAGGATGTGCAAAGGGAATTGCATACAACTATAAATTAGAAAGGACCTGGAATGGATGGAATTCACAAGTATTTGCTAGAGTCCTTGCCACATACATTGACAAGACAGAATAGATTTGTAAGAAATGTTGGGGAAAGATGCCACTAACTGGATAGTGGAAGAAAAGACCTTGTTTATTAAATTGCAGATAAAAGAGAAAATGGGTGATATTAAATGTTTAAGACATGTAACTTGCCTTGAGTATGACTTGGAGTCATTGCTGGAAACATTAGTTAAAAAATGGACAAATGTTGAAACTAATTATATGTTTCCTGGGGAGGAAAAAAGGATGCTGAAGGAACGCTTTTGGGGTGAAGAATGAGCTGGTGGAGATCAAAGTTGTTAAAGAGCATGAGATTTTAAAAAAAAACTTGCACAGTGGATAGATGAAGCAAAAATGTTTTACAGTATATCACGTGAATGGACTCTGTCTGAAATGACGAAAGTGCACCTTTTGTTGGAGAAATGTAGATAAATTAATAAGGGAAAGCATGTACTGCACCAGAAAAATAATGATAAAATATGAAACAAGATAAAAGCACAATGTGAGCTTTACCAAAGTGACTGCTTGTCACTTTTGCAATTTGTTATATTCCTGTTTCAGCAGCACATCATGAAGGAAAAAGCTATTTAATGATTCAAGAAGGGGAGAGGGAGGCAATTTCACAACTGTTTTACATAGATGGCCTGAAGTTGTATGGCTGGAATAAGGTAGAGGTTAGTTCTTTGAATTGCTCTCCAAATATTTTTGAAGCTTAAAGCAAGAACCTGACAGGAGGACAAGGAGGAAGTTAACAGTCTACAAGATAATGCAGACAATATGGCTTCCTGTGTTTATTGGAAGGGTGGAGGGGAAGGGTTGAGTGCAATCAATGATGTTGAGAAACATAGGTGTATAATTATAATTGCTATAAATATAATTACAGCAAAATATCTATAATACTGAATTGATTTGATCTTAGATCAAGTTGCAAAACCAAATGAGTAGTACTTTTCTGCTGAGAGTCACTCATTAGATGGATGTAAACAGAAGATACATAGGTAGAAGAGATTAGGTAAAAAATTATTTGGAAAAACCTGTCTGTGAGGAAGAGGTGGTTGGTTGTTTTTCCATTGTTCCTATGTAATAAAAAGAAAATAATTAATTTAAAGTGAACAATTAAAGAACAGCAGAAAATGGAAAAGGCTAAATTTCTCTTGCTAAACTTGATATATCTACAGGTATAACTTCATTTAACCTAGCTGTAGTCACTCCATTTACAGCCAGTGGAAAGAAATGGACATTTCTAGGACACAATTCCTTTCATCCTAATGAAGACATCTAAATTGGGCCAGATGAATTGCACTCAAGTAGTGACTATGTCTTCCCAGTGAATATGAAGAGAATTTAGATGCCTGCCTCGTATGTAGATATCTACATTTCTAGACAGTTTGACTTGGGTGGTATGAATCTCATTCTAAGACTTTATTTAGAGTGGCATAGGAGAACATTAGCCACAAGATACATTAAAGCAAAGACATTGGATAGGAAAGGATTCTTAAAGTAAAATAGCTAGTCCCAAAGACTAACACTCAAATTCAAGCATTATTATGAAGTTGTCAGATAACAATATCGAACAACACCAAATCAGAAGTGTTTCTCCCTAAGATATGAGCCTTAGAAAATAAGTATTAAGAAAGTGCTAAAAAACATTCATGTAAAAAAAAGGGATTTTTCAAACATTCTGTCAATTTCTTATGAAGTGTGTTCTAGATGATGTATACAGTAAATATAAAAAAAAGGGAGAAAGTGCACTTCATCATAGACTTCACTTTAGTTCATTTGATCATTTATGTTGAGACTAGCAAAAACATATCAGTATCTTCATCAAGAGCTGAGAAACAGCTGGGTAATTAAAAACATGAGCAAAAGACCAATTCTTTTTGTTCTTTTGGGACCTAATGACAGACAGCATGGCAAAACTGTATAAGCTGGGGTTGGATCTATGTTACATTGTTTCACGGTATTATTTGCATTCCTTTCCATAGGAAAGAGATGACCATAGCAATAGTAGTTATGGTGGTAATATTATCCAGACTAAATACAAGTGAACATATGGAGTGCACTGAGAATATGTACTTTTTTAAGCCTTTCTGTTGATTTCAAGAATCACAAATTAGACATTGAATAAAGAAAAGAATCTCTGCTGGAAGCACAAGTGTTTAATTCTTTAAATGAACTAGAAGATTCCAAGTGAAAAACCTGAAAGATTGTAAGGAGTTGTAAGTTTGCAAAGACATTCAGGAGGTGAAGCCTCATCACGATTAAAGGAAATATGTTTGGAGATACATACTTGGTTTTGACATTGAGACAGTTTACCTCTTCTTATAGCTCATATTCATCAGGTCTTCTATAAACTCATATTCATAAACCATCTGGTATAACAGAACTTGAAAATCTGTTGAACTTAATTTAAATTCATCCTTTTTTCTTCTTGGTCCAGCCTTTCCCATAACCTCACAGGAACTTCTTTAGAGAGTGTATCTCAGGCACAGGAAATCCGTCAATAGTTAAGACACAGCCTCCTAATTCCATGTTTCGGTCTTTATGTATATATAACTTCTCTCCCTTCATCTCCCTCCCCCTCTCTGAGTTCTTCCAAGATATAAACCTAAGCCTTTAGAAGAGACAAGCAATCAGTACATCACAAAGAAATTGGGGATTCATTACAGTGCATGGATAAAAAATCACCACAAAGTGTGCAGGTTCATAGTACACTATATAAGAGAAACTCAGGTGATTTGGGGGTTGAAAGGGTATGATACTGTCAAAATAGACTCTTACTAGTACAGTCACACTTTATTCATGTTATTATATTGGGGAAAAACAGAGATGTACGTAAAATTACTTTAATGGGAAAAGTTTCTTGATATTGGATGCCTTTAGGCATCTGTTGGAAACCAGATTTGCAGCAGAAAACTAATACAAAAGGACTTACCACGTTGAAATTGAACTGTAGAAAACACATTAACATGTGCCTGTGGAGTGGTCTTCCTCTGGCAATGAGGATTCAGTGCTGTACCCACAGATTATTTCTGTGGGTAGTCTTTATTGCAAATGTCTTCTCTTGTTTGTTAGTAAATAGCTTACAATTGGTTTTGATACTCTACAAGTATATTATGTTTATTATTCATAAGATTTTGCCAAACAAATGCACTTTTAAGTAATTTCCAAGCTCTGAATAATTTGCTAACTGCTTTCTCAGACACTGTGCTACAGATATAGTCTGTCGTATACTGGTATTAATGGAACTTATTCTACACTGGACTCGGGGTCAAGCCATATTCACTAGTCTGTGTGCATTTTATTATGTCGGTTGCTCACATATTTTTCTGAGACTTGATTAGGTGGCATATATTAAAAACAAGAAAAAAAGAGGAATGAATAAGAAATAATACACTTTGCTTTTTTAAAATTAAAAAAAACCATGTTGGATGTAATAACATCTCAGGATTCAAGAACCTTTTTGCAACTGAAAAGCACCTATTCAGATACAAATAACTAACAACACCTTATGAATCAAGATAAATTGGATGCTGTACTTCTCTTTCCTGCAATGAAGTCAGAAACCATTGACAACAGGAGCCTTGTTCTGCTTTCATCTGGGAAAGTATAAGGTAGGAAAGCTTAAAAAATTTCAGCTTCAAAAGTAAAACACGCACAAGGAAACAGATGCAAAATGCAAGTAGAGTGAAAAGAGTGATAGCATGTTCCATAATTTTATTTTGGCTGATTAGCTTTATTTTGAGTATAAGGCAGATTTTGTTATGGAGCAATAAATTAAATGGAAAGAGAAAACAGGAGACAGAGGCACTTCTATAAGGTGAGTGGAAAAAAGAGAAGGAAAACATTATGAGAGACAGAAACAAAAAGCAGTGTGAGGGAAAAGACTGCACTATAGGAGACAAGTGGGACTAGGTCTCCTGGCCAGCCAGGAATGAGCGTGGAAGCAAAGGTATCCTGCCTGTGGATGACAAACCACCAGCTATTTCTTGAAAGCCAGTACCTCGACAAGCTTCGGTCTCCCTGGTGCAAAAACTTACATATTCCTCTGTGAATATATTTGCAAAACTTTGGTTTCCTGGAGCACATCCATTTCTACTTTCTTTCAACAAATAAATACTGTCAAAGCAGTTAAAGAGAAGGTAGTGGTAATGATGTGTTACCCAGGGTGATGTCAGATGTTGGGAAGCATGCAAAGGTAAGTGCAGAAACAGTACAACTACACTTTGATCTTCACTGCTCCTGGAGCCATAGTCCACTATTCATTTTTCCAGCCCCCACACCTCTGGGTGCTCAGCTTCCCACCTCTCGTCTGCCCACTGCTTCTTTCATTAGGACCTAGGTTCAGTGGTGAATGGGATGAAGAGGGAAAACTCTAGTGCACATGATCCCAAGCAGGATTTTAAAAATTACATCTAATTATTCCTTAATCCTTATATTTACTACTCAGTAATTTCAGGTTAATTCCAAACTTCTTGTACTGTCTCAATACCATGCCCCAAAGAACTGTACCTATATGGATTCATTCATTCCTTGATCTCTTCAAAGGCAATAAGAATTCCAAGTAGCTCAGTAGGTCACAACAAAGGTTTTTGTAGTATGGAATGGTTGAACAGTAAAAACATACCTTTATGATTCTGTCATTATTTTCTTACTCAAAGTAATGATTCAATGATTCAAAATGCGTGGATGGATGTGTCATCTGATTCTGTATTGTCTTCCTCAGATCCACCCTGAAGCAAAACAAGAAAAGCTAATGGATCATATAAAATGAAACAGCAAATTTACATAAATGCAAATAACATTTCCGTCTCTTTTAAGACATTAATTGTGAATACCATAATGTGTCAGTTCATATTTTTGCTTCAATACAGTCATAATCAAATCTTCCCCATGCTTGCTTTGAATCAAATAAAATTGCTTTGTTTTTCAGGATGCTAATGGAATATCGAAGGATCTATACAAGAATGACAAAGGTTAGAATGAAAAAAATATAGTGAGTTATAAATGCAATATTTTGACCTAAATAATGTGAATCTTTTTAGAAGCAAAATCTTAAAAATTCCTATAGAAAACATTTTGTTGTATGACGTCAGTTAAATAATTCTACATTTTATTGATGCAAACAAACAAATGTTGTATATGTCCATGGACAGAAACTCCAAATGCTAATGTTAATGCTGTTTCAAAAAGTGCAGAAAAACTAAAAAAAAAAAAAGTACACTGTGATTTTCATATCAGGTGGTATTTTGTGCATTACATATGTTTGTGCATGTGTATGCATATTAACACAACACTATTTAATGAAAGAGGTTTTGTTAGCATTCTGTCTTGAATGATGATATGCTTATTTTGAAATCCACTGAATATTAATTTGAAAATTTTGTTTACAAGTCGTAGCTCAACTTGTAATTAAATATCTCTTATTTAAGAAAAAAAATTTCCAGGGGGTAAAGTGTCATGGTTGTAGCTGTAAGACAAAGCTGATCATCAGATATTAATTCTTTTAATATTTTTCTTTTCTGTCTCTCTCACCTTTTGTAAGTACAAAACCCACGCTTTTTAACTGATTATATTTTAAGATGGAAGCCACTTATGGGACAGCTAAAGTGTGATTCACGGGACAAAACACAGACAGGAACATATCCAGTCTTCACCAAGTAACCCACTGGATACTTTATATTCTTTTCAGCAAGCTGGATGCTTTTAGATAGTTTGACTTATTCTAGATACCCATTTTGGAATGAATTCAACTGTGCCCAGTTAATTCCTGTTTCTCACTACTGCCTGCAAAAGGAGCTTAGTGTGGCTGATGCAGATGGTTACCCTGCCATTGTCTAAAGCAAGGTGAGTCGAGTTGCTTCCTTGTCAGCTGAACAGATAGATTTTCCCAAAACACAGCCATTAGAATGAAATATGTAACATGGAGATGTACATTTGAGTCCTGGAAGCAGTATAGACAGTTTGGTGATGCACCAGGATAAAAACATACTCAGATATACTAGGAGGACAGAGGATTACAATCAGTTGTATTTCTCCTATTTGGATGGCTCGTGAAAGGATATGATGCACAATGAACATTGCTAAAGACTTCTTGTCACCTTAGACAAGTTATTTGCTCATTCTGGGTCTCAATTCATGTGCAGAAACAACTTTTTCCATTGAATGTATTTCCATTAAAAAGTCTCTAAGACAAGACTGGTCTTTGTTATATATTTTCTTAGTGTCATTTCCTAAAGAATTTTCTGCTTGCTATGAATCTATGGAGAAGTACAAACACCCCCAAAAAAATGAAAATAAATAGTTGGGGTTTTTTTAATCATAGCTACCAGTAGTAGATTCACATATATTTTAAACCTTTTCAGAGATACTAATCTCAGTGCTCTGAGACCACATCAGTGTTCTCAGATGTTGCTTCTCTTTATTGTAAAAATAAAAGTCACATTCAGCTGAATGACTGTGAGGGGGAATATTACATGACACAATACCAAAGGATAATGTTAAACTTTGCATTTTGAGATGTAAGCAAACTGATTGCTCGGTAAAATGGTATCAGTAGTACAGGAATCCTCCAGGGCCCCTTCAAAAGCCACAAAAGGGGCTTTAAAAAGACTGCAGTAATTTCCTGCAAAGAATTGTGTGATCATTAACTGTTAACCTGAAACTTCAGTAATGTTTTATTTTACCCATGAGTGCTTTTTCACTTTCAGAGTGAGCTCTGCTAGACTGTCAATCTTCCCAGAAAAATCCCCTTGACTTTGCTGGTGCTTTGTTACGAAACTCAACCTGCTCTCTGACCAAACATTGCCTGGCATGTTGCTGGCACAAGCAGAAAGTAGTAGTATAAAATAATCACTTATGGAATGTAATTGGAAGGATTGCCAAGAATAATATGGGGTTTTTGTTGCAAAACCACAGGCAGAAGAAAAAGCCTGGAGATGCTTTTTAAACGAAGCCCAAAAAAATTGATGTGCTTGTTAAACTGCATTGTACAGTTATCCTCCATCCCCTCAGACTTATCATGTATTTATCACACTGCATAAGCAATGTGGAGCTATAAGTTTGTGTCCTGGAAGCATTATAGACAGGTTAGCTTGATATATAGCTAGCATAAAAATGGGCAAATACACACAAGCAATCTGGAGTTGCTATAGAATCTCTGTTTCTCCCATTAACACTGCTAGGTGTTGCAGTTCCCTCCCCATGTACTGCAGGACTAATTAGCTGAAATGACTAACATGTTTAAACAATAACATTGCTATTAGTTCAGGACCTACTACAATTACAGGAAATGTGATTATCTACTTGTGTATGTGCACCCTGTATCATGGATAACGATGCATTTGTAGCCATATAATCATGTGTTTTTTAACCTACAAATGAGCAAGCTTTTTGAAAAGGATACAGCAGAAATACAGATTCCAAGGTAAAAATGTCCACCAGCACTGTCAAGTTATTTAAAATGGTAAAATGGGTAATCTAAAGTCATTTTCAGTTGCTGTATTTGCTAAGAGGGAAGAAGAAGAGTTCTAGATATAATGGTTTGGGCGAAAATGTAGATGAAATATTCAAACAGGTTTCATAAAGAGATGAAATATTAACCCATATTTGTGGTTGGATGGATACTCAGGATGTTTTTCCCAGAAACCTTGAAACTTTGACAGTCATTTCAAAGATCTTTTTCCTGTGGAACACAGTATCTTTCTCCGCACCAGATCCTAGACCAAAACACCAAGATCCTGTCACCAAAGTGCTTATGAACAACGTCTGTTAACAAGAGGCAAATAGAATCATAGAATCATAGAAATGTTTAGGTTGGAAAAGATCTTTACAATCATCGAGTCCAAACATTAATGTAAAACCGCCAAGTCCACCACTAAACCATGTCCCTAAGAAGAACATATACATGTCTTTTAAACATCTCCAGGGATGGTGACTCAACCACTTCCCTGGGCAGCCTGTTCCAATCCTTGATATTCCCTTCAGTGAAAAAATTTTTCCTAATATCCAACCTAAACCTCCCCTGGCACAACTTGAGGCCATTTCCTCTCATCCTATCACTTGTTAGTTGGGAGAAGAGACCGACCCCCACCTCTCTGCAATCTCCTTTCAGGTAGCTGTAGAGAGCGATAAGGTCTCCCCTTGGCCTCCTTTTCTCCAGGCTGAACAACCCCAGTTCCCTCAGCTGCTCCTCATGCGACTTGTTCTCTAGACCCCTCACCAGCTTCCTTGCTCTTCTCTGGACACGCTCCAGCACCTCAATGTCTTTCTTGTGGTGAGGGGCCCAAAACTGAACACAGTATTCAAGATGAGGCCTCACCAGTACCGAGTACAGGGGACGATCACTTCCCTGGTCCTGCTGGCTACACTATTACTGATACAAGCCAGGATGCTGTTGGCCTTCTGGGCCACCTGGGCACACTGCTGGCTCATATTCAGCTGGCTGTTGACCAACACCCCCACGTCCTTTTCCGCCGGGCAGCTTTCCAGCCACTCTTCCCCAAGCCTGTAGCGCTGCAGGGGGTTGTTGTGACCCAAGCGCAGCACCAGGCACTCAGCCTTGTTGAAACTCATACAATTGGCCTAGGCCCACCAATCCAGCCTGTCCAGATCACTCTGCAGAGCCTTCCTATCCTCAAGCAGATCAACACTCCCACCCAATTTGGTGTCATCTGCAAACTTACTGAGGGTGCACTCAGTCCCCTCATCCAGATCACTAATAAAGGTATTAAACAGAACTGGCCCCAATACTGAGCCCTGGGGAGCACCACTTCTGACCAGCTGCCAACTGGAGTTAACTCCA
>JAVKLA010000053.1:42501567-42516340 GCA_034782735.1 Sagittarius serpentarius | reverse complement strand
CCAGGTCCCGTCAGCTGCTGTCACGCGAGCTGTGGTTCCTGGCGTCTCTCTTGGCTCCTCCTGAGGTTCCCCCGGTTTGGGAACCCCCCCCGAGCACCGCGCTGGAGCGCTCCGCTGCCGATCGTGCCGTACCGGAGCTGCCTGCCTCGGTGGGTGACACATGATTCATGGAGATGTGACAAAGTGTTAACTGCAGCTGAGTTCATCAAACAGGCATTGTACGTAACACAGAGCAGTATCCACGGTGCATATCCAGGATAAAGGCCACAAAGACATTAACCAGAGCTTAAATGGAAAGATGAAACTGGGGATGAAGAAATAGACTTAAATTAGAAATTTCATAAATAAATATAAGTGAAAGAAAGTAATTTCTATCAGAGAAGAAAAGGGACTGTCCTTGCCCTACATTCCTGGAATATAATTTCTGTTCAGTGATTGAATTTCCCCAATATCTTTTCATGTAGAACACTATACTAATCAAATATTACAATATTGTGGACGTTGCAGAGGAATTGTCTATTAATAAATATGGTCAGAATCTTACTAAGCCTGAGAAGCTTGTTTGTTTGCATCACCAGAAAATTTGGCCCTGACAAATTTTTATTGCTTTCTGCCCATATTTTCACCAGTTTCTTCTCTCCTTAGCATTTTCTATGATTTTGAAGCCCTGATTATGTCTTGAGAAATATCTTGAAATTTTCATGGATATCACAAAATCAGATCCATGAGAAACTAGTTCCAGCTTTATGCTGGTCTACATCCAGTCATTCAGTGGATGAAAACTGGTGAACCATGTTTATCACAAGAATACTGTCTGAAAAACAGATCACAATTAAATCTTTAATTTCTTTGTACTTCCCCATTATTTTATTTGCTTTCTACCTTTCATTTTGTGTACTTTTCTGTCCCATCCATTTTTGTCTTATATCTATTATTTTATACACGGTTATCCTTTCTTTTTCCTGTTTCTATGACTGTCCATTGTCATACAATGTTCACGTCAGTCATTGAATATTTCTCAGAAATTGGATGGAAAAATAAACACGAGTAATCTTATGAATATGCATTTTATAATTTATAATTACCTCAGATTTTCAAAGAGAAATAGGGCCTAAACTCCATGATTCTTACCATTACAGAAGACTGAAGAGATGTGTGTGTGTGTGCATATATATAAAAGTAAATAGAATTTTGCTTGAATTTTCTAATATCAACAGGGAAATGAACTGGTGTCTTCCAATTAAATTAAAAAAAACCCCAAACACCCTAATTTCTAGCTTTCTGTTCCCTGTTTGCAACAATATAGTTGAAAAGTCATTTAAAAAACCACACATAAAGGAAAGAAGCTACAGGTCATCCTAGGTGATAGGTTACAGAAAATCAAAAGCAATAGACTGAAAATGAAAACAACTTTTTATTTCTTTTTAAACTATCCAGGTAGTTAGTGATGAGGCCTGTGGAGAAACAAAAAAATAATTCTGTACTTAAGTTACCTAACATTAGACTGAATAAAGCTTCTTAAACTATGCTATAGAGAACAATTCCACACTAATGGCACATGAACTTAGATGATCTGAGATTATATTTTCCAAAGCTGATTCTTATGGGGCTACTTTTTTCTCTGATATACCCATTAATGGCTTATAAAGCAGAAGAAAAGAGAGTGAATGCAAAAAGCTATTATAAAAAATGTTCCCCCTAACTGGTCAATGGATCTCTTCAGAAGAAGACACCCATTACAGTCTCTAGTACCTCGATCGGAATGTTACAAATAACGTTACATATTTTCTTTAAGGTAATTAATTTAGCCTTTTACATGTGTCGATATGTGGTTGTGTGTTAGAAAGAAAGCTTGACAAACCAATGTAATGTTTTATTTGTCACATGCTTTAATGCAACTCTTTTAAATTGTCAGTGCCTTTTTGCTCCAATATGTTTTATTGCACGATCAGCAAAGTGACTTTGGAGTTACACTCAAAGCACAGCCATCACAATACAGTACTGGAGGTAAATAGCTAGGGCACATGTGTGCAACTGGCTTCACACCCGGATCTTCGATAGTCTCCATAATATTAATAGCCACTATAAGCAAGGTGATCTGGGTTGCATCCCCACTGTTGCAGTGAAACAGGAGACATCTACTGTATGAAAAGTAACTGCAGCTATAAAGTCCTAAATGGCTGCAGATGTGCTACAATATACAACAGTTTCATAGTATGTTGGAAATTAAAAAGAATAAATCACAATGTGACACCCATCTTATGACCCCCCAAAAAGAAATCCTGAAAAACAAAAAGAGATTTTCCTACTCAGTCCAGTCTCATAAGCCATTGCTCACCTTGATATTGCCTTATAGCTAAAGAATATTGTCACTGGAGCATTGCTGCTGTATGGTCTTTTGCAGCCTATTAAACAATAGGGCTGTTGTGGCTCCTGTAAACTTTTCAGTATTGTCCTTGGAAAGCACTCCTATGTACTCATCAATAAATCAAATCATAATGAGAATTAATGAAAGCAGAGCCTTTGTTCAGTAAACTACTAATGTCATTTTTTGTTATTCACCCAGTAAAATACGGCTGTTTACACAGCTCAGATGATAGTTCAGGTAGGGATTGCCAGGAGGGCAAGCCATCATCATTTCTCCCCAGTGAGACGTTCCCCAGCTCATCCTGAGGCTGACAAATACTTCCCAAATTACTTGACTTCCTGTGAAACAAGCAAGCTGCAAAATCAGAATTAGGACAAGGGATAAATGTGATCTTAAGTATATCAAAGACTTACAAAAATTGCAGACCCTGCTTTTCCACTTAATCTAGTGGAAGTGCTTGATTTTGTTTAAGACTGCATGGACTTCAGGTCTCAACTGTACAGTAAAGGATTTGCATGGTTCATTCCCACTGCTATTGCTTTCATTCACACTTGCCACCAACCACCTCAGGGTCTCTTCTAATAACTGGGAATTTGAGACTCCCAGCTGAGCTCCTACAATTTGAACTAAAGACTGAAAGTCAAAAGAGCAATATTTTCTCACTATGTTATAGCTGGATTGTACCAAAGAGCCATGTTCTTCGATCATTACTCGTATTCAGAAGTAGATAACATGACAAATTGGCTTCTTACATGGTACAAACCTGAGATGATGGTCCTGCTGTCATTCCCTGCCTTGTCTCTGTCTGAGGCCTGTGTCTCAATCATGATGCCAAATCTGTCATTCTACAAAGAAGAGGAGACAAGTCCCATCTGAGTGCATCCACAGGAAACCTCTGCTGAAGAGTACACGGATCGCTCCATCCTGTGCTGCAAAGCATATGTCTGCAAACTCTTTCTCTTTTTTACAGTTATAAAATAAAAGACATCTTGTAAAGAGAGAATCAAACAAAACAAATGCCTATCAGAAAAAGAAAATCATACTCAGACTCCATCGTTTGTGACTTGTACAAGTTTACACAAAGATGTCAGCAGAGTGATGTATTTCTGTTCTTGTTCCTGCATGATATTTCATTTTGGTATTCTCACAAGAGAAACTTCACCACCACAAGGACCTCAAAAAACAAAACATAAGAAAGGGTAGACAGTCATTTTTTATCTGTATTGCTCTACTAAAGACAAAAGAATTTTATGAGATGGTGAACAACGAATTCTCTTTTGCTCTTCAAATATGGGAGCCACACCTCCTGGGTGCAGAGTCTATTTACATATAAAATTATGTCAACAATGACACCAACAATAACTCACTGGAGAAGCTGAAAATGGCAAGGCAATATGAGTCATCGTATTCAAAGTGGCAAAACACTTTGACAAAACACATTTGAACCTAAACCATGAAAGGTGTATTACCCATTATTTGAAACTGCCAGTGAAAACCCTGTGGTTCCAAAGCCAGTCTGACTATGGAAGATGATAAGAAGCAGATAGTAGCTCATTTTAGCCATTCTGCCAAAATAAATAGTATTTTAGAGAGCTTCAGTGAGACACAACTTGTCATGCCAGCAACTGAAGCAGTGTGTGTCAAAGAAATTAAACTCTTCTTTTTACATACTTTGGTGCAATTGAAGGGAATGTGAAGGAGGTATTTTGTAAGCCTTGCAGCATTAATAGGGACGGAAGTTACCTCTCTCTCTTCAGCCTGCTCCTCAGCAAAGCTGCCCTCAAGGTCAGCAAAACTTTTGCCTGAGTACAGACTGAAGAGCTGGAATAAGTAGTGGATCTAAACCAGATCAGAGGTGTTTGAATGCTAGTTTGAGTGCCTTAATTTGGAACACAGATCACAGCTACTCAGTGTGAGCTCAAGCAATCCCTTTGTTTTAAAGGCAAGAGAAGGCTTCACCCCACCACAGCCATCGTATGTGTACATAGTCATGGCTTCAAGGATGCTTGAAAATTGATACCTGTGAACCCTGGAAACGTACTCATTTCCAGTATGTGTTAGGGCTGTTATTAGGAATCTGTACAACTTTAATCTCCTGTCATTCCTTCCTGTACCCAGCTATGCTCCTCCCCACAAGCTGGGAGAGCACAGGGGGAAGCTGGGGCCAGGACCCAGCAAGGGAACACTGTCACAAGCATGGGTCTCTCCTTCAAGAGGTCAATTCTCTCCTGGGCATTTGCATAAAAATCTGAGCTGGCCTCAATCTCCCTCTCTCAGACCATTACAGCTTTGCAACAACTTCTCATTGCTAATAAATGAGCTGCAACTATTGAAGCTTTCAGAGCTGTGTGACACCCAGCTTTGGATGTATTAACAGTGCATTAGATGTGCCATACGCTGGAGGTTAAAACTACCTCAGTTGCTAAGACCTATTAGAATTAAGCTTTGCAGTTTCCAATATTTGTCTTTCAGGACTGAGAAAGAGCTGTTTTGTCTCAACTGGCTAAAAGAGTAAAAATTCAAAAACCGTATCAAAGAATAAATGAAACATAAAAAAAAAGTAGGACCTTATTTTTGCCATGAGGGAAAATAGTCCATTACAGGGCAGTATCCTCATATTTGGTGATTACATTCATTTGCCAATTTCGTTTCTATGCAAACAAACCAGGAGTTCATAGCAAGATTCGTTTCATTTAGTAATTTCATCTCTTGGCAACCCTCTCCACTGACTTTGCCGTTTCCCGAGCTTATCCAAAGGTTCTGCACAGTCTTGAACAAAGCTGCAAGGTTCAGTACCGTGTTTCAGCCCCTGTGTTTCCCCAGCTGGCTGGTAGTTTCTGTCTGCATTCAGAATCTCAGCTGCTTATTTCTTGCCATAAAAATGTCACTTTCCAAAATTAACTGTTGTATGAGGGTCTTCTACCATGTTCCCTCCTCTTTTCATTAACATTCAGGGGAGGGGTAATGCCTGCACAGAGGGCCATAGATCAGTGATCAGAGTAGTGACACGCTTCTCTTTCTCCAGTCTCTCCTCTACTTTGCAATGTCTCTAGTTATAAACCTCCCACTGATAACATCAGCTGATCTGCAAGCAGTTTCACCACTGAGTCCTCAACTGCGACCTTTGCAACTTACTGAAGACATCAGGATTTGGTAAGGTTTTGGCTTGTCCTAGGTAAAACCAAAAAGGCTTCCAAATTCGTTTTCCAAGGTCTCCCAGTACCTGCAATCACTGGAGGATGGCCCTAAAATCTGGGACTGTATGTACCATTATCCCCATCACCTATTCTTCTGAGAAGAACAGAAAGGAGAACTTACACTGAGAATATCCCATGTCCAGGAGATTTGCCAGAGAAGGGACCCACTGCACAATGTCTGATAAAGTTCTCTAAAATAACATATTTTTATTTCCTTCTTTCGGCTTTCTTGCTTTCTTTGCATCTATCTATCTATTGACTGATTTATCCTATTTGTCTCCAGTTGCCCTTTCATTGTCATACTAAGTAAAACTATAAAATGTGAATGTAGAACTACAGAGTTGGCTAACTCTTTTGACTCTGGGATTAGAAAGAAAACCATCATGGCATGTCTCAGCACCTGAACACTCTTTAGTCTTTTTTTTTCCTCATAAATGTAATTCTTTAGATGAAAACACTTCTGATGAAGTAAATATTCCTAGGTTGAAGTGTAGTTTAATTTGCCATTGTAAGTGGTATTTGTTCTACATTCACTTAATAATTTAACTTGAAAAGATTTACCCTTGAGTATAAAGAAGTAAGTCTTTTTGAAACTCACTTCGCCTGTGAGTAGTTTTATTTTCTGAGGCACCCATAAATGACAGCTAGCCTAAAGTGTTTAAAAACATTTGTCCATAATAATAATAATAATAACAACAACAGTCTAATGCTGTGAGGCTTCTGAAAACGTCTATTTGCATAGAGAATTACATTTCCACAGCTGGTTTGTCCAGTTCTTTTGAGGGGAAGGGATTATTATTGGCCTTCATAAACTGATTTAAAACATTATTTTCTAACTAATTTTCATGTCCAATTTCTGGATATTAAATGCTACAATGTAAAAAGTATCTAATAAAATCCTAATTTTTGTCATATGAGATTTTATCATACAGCTTTGAATTTACTTTTACACCTTGCATAAGGTGATAAATCAGTATGTTCCAATAACAGCAGCTATTCAGTCACATACATTACGGGCTTATGGCTTCAGAATACTAATTTTGACCACTGGTTTTAAAGTGTCAAATCTCAGGTGATTACTTTCCCAATGTTTATTTTTAGACATCACTGAATATAAATATAGGTACGTCAGCAGCTCAGCACAAACTATGCTAGAAAATCATTTCTCTTTGACTGTTGAAAATTTTTCTAGATATCAATTCACATTCATTTTTTTCCCACAGATTCCTTTCAGTGCAGCTACTTCAACAGTTGACAATAAAGTATGTCCGTAATGGAATAATTTTGCATATTTCTCTAGATCAGTAGTCTACTTAAAATGAGTTTGTCAGACTCAGATGCCGCCACCTATTTGTTCTTAAATGGGAAAAAGAAAAAAATAGTAGGTAAATAGGTGGGTGCATAAAATTTTTGAAGTTCCATTTATTTGCTCTGCAAGAAAAGTGAAGCTTTTTACTGTCATCATGAGTATCCTGTTAGAGGACAGGCTGAAAAAAATGCTGGTGCACACTGCCCATTTAAAACAGGTGCCTGACAAATCCTCTTCTGAATGCACACACTGTATGGATTTACATATGGTATACAGTGCTTGTACGGCAGGGAATTTTAAGATGGAAGGTTACTGTTCAAAGCCCTCAAGTCCCAGTAGATCTTAAACTACTACTGAGACCTTCCACAGATCGTCCGTGTAAACAAAGGGAAGAAACTTAATTTCTTCACACCATTGCTTCCCAACCTTAACCCCAGTTTATGTATGCCATTTGTCTTAAAATGTGAGAATTGAATGGCACTGACAGACTCATTTGACATCTGGCATTTCTGATGAATATTTTTAAGGAAAGTAAATAGCCTTTCCTGATTCCCAGTGTTATCTAATGCTAGACCACAGAAAATACCTTCTCTTGACTGAAGTCGTAACATCTGAACACTGAAACACAAGGCTTAACAGGCTGTTTAGCATTTCCATTTAGATTCATGGAACTGCAGAAGCAGCACTTAGTCACACGTGTGTATGTATTTCTTTAAAAAAGAAATCAAGTTATTTCTTCTAAAAATAATATGTTGCGGTGAATTCAAAGAGTTAACGCCATCTACTGTGTTAGCAGTTCTATATGAAGCTCGTTTTATGCTATCTTGTGTATTTTAAGATTAGCTATTCCTGTAAGAGTACAGTAGAGAACGTGGCTAAGCTGGGCTAAGCATAATATTTGATACACTGGTACTCCAGAAGGCATGTTCTTGTGTTATTAACTGTTGGCACTAAATCTTCAGTAGGACTCTTGACCTTCCCTAGGGTTGCATTAACACCTATCACAAGTAGCAGCCACCATACAGATCTGCTTTGCTAAACTTCATATAAGGCAATACAGGAACTGAAAAGGGGTTACAGGGCATCACTCTGTATAGTCCATGTTTATTGGCAAAACTACTAGAGCACAGCGTGCTCTGCTGCTTCCCAAAGCCAATATAAAAATTCCCACCTCAAGTCAATGGGTGTGAACTCACAGCAAGGCTGGACTAGCACTCCAGATCCAAATCCATGGGCTAAGTGGTTTAGTGCTTCCTTACATCATGATACCATATTCCTACACTTTTGCTATCAAAACCACCTTCTCAGACCTTACTTTTTTCTTGCATGAAACAATGTATGTTACTTAGGCATTGTTGTTGGCATCCTTAACACTACAGAAGTTTCCAAGATGTGTATAGTTTCTAGGCAACAAATTCTTATTACCTTTGAGGGCAATTAGGTTTGGTTTTTTTTTTCCCTTATATTCTTCTGGAATACAATAAACAGACATATTTAGCTTAAAATTGAAATAATATATTCAAGGTAGTTAAGTGCAGTTAAAATACATTGCTTTGATGAAACGGAAACATTTCAAAATAGTGAATAATGTTCAAAGTATTGTCTTTACTTCGCTGAGGAGCAAAAACAAATTTCAGAACGTTAAAAGGTGTTGAAAACTTCAACAAGCAGAAATTCCTTGAAACATCATCTGTAGCTCTTAGAGCAAAAAAAGCAGATGACCCATTACAGATTCACACAAATACTGTTTGCACACACTCATCTTGTCCCTAGTAAAATTTGGGTAGTCTTACTCATATGTCACCTGCAGAAGTGTGTGGGGAGTAGCAAAAATTGCTCCTAAGCAATATACTAAAGAGGCAGTTTTGTCACTGGGGTGGATTAAAGGTTTTGACTAAATCAATTACATTGCTGAAAGGAGCTTCAAACTGTACATAACCAAAACCATTTATTTGACAGTCTAAGTCATCGTACGTGTCAAGGTGCAGCTCTACAGGATAGATTTAGCTATTTCCACAAAATCCCTTCCCTTTGCAGAAATAAGTTTTGTTTGACAGCTGAAGTTCCCAGACAAAGACCCTGGTGAAGATACACAACTGTGCAGAACAGTGCTGGTGTTTACAAGTGAAGAAAGAAGGATATTTTTCTGTATGTCTGAGGAGAAAGTTATCAGATGGAATTCTCTTCAGATATGTGGAGTCACACCAGCACCTTGTTGCTCGTGACCTTAGCAGCCTCATACTACGTTCATGAAAATAGCAGATTGATAAGACTGAAAACTGAAATACATCATGTATTCACAGACTAGATGGAAAAAGTCAGAGAAATGCAGTTCAGAAGGAAATGAGATAGTGTAATCAAAGCTCCTGTACATCCCAGACTCTTGGAAGTCTGTTGGAGAAAACTAAACCAAACTCAGTAAATTTGTTCAAATGAAAAATTTTGTGCTTGAAGGGTCTTCGGTTTAGTATTGTAAGGAATATGCTTTCTTGGCCCCGTAGCTCACTATTATTTTGACTCTAATATGTGTAAAAAGGTACTCTAGTCAGAGATCATAGAAAGAGGATTTTCACAGCGCAGTAGCCTACTGCATTTTGTGTCTGCTAACTTAAATATCGTGATATAAAGGAGACAAAGGGAAATACGGAACCACATCTGCCCAAGGTTATTTTATCTGGCCAGGAAGCTATTTTAACCCCTTTTATTGTAGTTCAATATGCCAAGATACATGTCAAGTCATGTCCAGCATTTAGATCCATGAACTGCAGAAGCATCCAGGTGATGCTACAAAACAGCACATTTAGCTTGTGGAGATAAGTCAGAGTTGGCATCTATCCCACCACTGCCATGCAGCTGGGCAGCCCTGAAAGAGTTAAATGGGTGTCCTCAGGAGCTGTTAGTCACCGTTCTATTTTAAGTTACCGTTATCATTATGACTATACCAGCAAAACGTCCTTGGGTGTATTTTTCTTTTCTGTTTCTCCCTCGACTTCTCTAGGTACACTGTTGTAATGACAGATGTGTAAGTGTAGTCAGCAGGTGGGATGAGGACCAGTAGTCTTAATCGTTTGTCCCTCTCGCACTACAGAGTAGGTTAAAGCATTGAGATATATAGAAATGTAAAATGTTGGTAAACCCACTTCCACCTTCTTTCTTGTCAGCTATAATCTTTCTTCAGGTGTCATGAAGTTATAAATTCAGCAATGTCGTTCAAAAACTCATTCAGTGAAAGATTACTGAATGCATAAAATTCTAGTATTATCTATGTAGAAATCGTAAGTATGGGCTTGTGTACAGTAAGCTCAGTTCAGAAAAAAACCATCTTGAAGAATAACTGCATATATTGCCATGTTTTTATCTTTAGCATATTTTTTGCCTGAGAATCAGGCAGAGGAATTATGGGACACAATACTCGCAAGATTTTGTTCCAACTGTGGGTGTCAGGAATGCTGAGAAACCCTCCAGTTTCCACCAAGTACTTCACATTTTCTCATGTTGTGCAGCCATTGATCTCTGTGCAAATATATTCATACTCTCAAGCGCCAGTCACTCTTTTTATTCAGCTTGGGATATACAGTTCAACCTAACCTGAAGAGAACATATATGTGGTTTATTATGTTATGATAAAGATAACTAGGGACACAACAAAAAGTATCTGAAAATCTTTTAATGTCGAACTGTATATTTGAAGGGGTAAATTTTTAGCTTCTGAAGATCATTGCTTCTCCCTAAACCCAGAGGAAGCACATTCATGGACCTACTCAAACCCTAACTTCATCCAAATAAGTGATCAGTTAGAGTTTATAGTGCTGTCTGAACAACTGTGATCCTAAGGCAGTCTCGTGGCACAAATGAGACCTCGAGAAGACTGGTTACCTGCTTCTGCCATTTTTTCGTTACCTGACTTTGAAGAAGTTGCTTCACTCCCAAGGACCTTCCTTTTTGACTTTTGTATATCCTGTTGTATTACACTGAGAGCTGCCGAAGATCACCTGTCTTTGTATCTGCTTTTGCTGTCAACTTTGCTGCACAATAGACCCAATTCTTGTTCAACCACTCCAAGGAACCGCAGACAGCTGCTACTTTAGGGCATTCCTTAAGCGTAAGGTGATAGCTTTTCCTCAAGTACCTGCATTTATAATAGATTTCATTCTGACTAGTCTCCTTTATAGTTTCAAAAGGGAATGCCCCAGGAGGAAAGAAATCAATGTTCAACCACTTACTCCCAGAACTGCATCTTCTACATTTTTTACAATGGTTTTGATCGGAGACTGAATCCAGGCCTCGCTTTACAGTAAATGCCCTCATCACTAGGCTAGAAAGTCAAACTTTTTCTGGTTCCTCTTTCTCTCACACAGTGAACAGGAGGCAGAGATAAGATTCCTTATCCAGGCTACTTTAGAATCACAGAATCACAGAATGGTTTGGGTTGGAAGGGGCCTTAAAGATCACCTAGTTCCAACCCCCCTGCCGTGGGCAGGGACACCTTCCACCAGACCAGGTTTCTCAAAGCCCCATCCAGCCTGGCCTTGAACACTCCCAGGGATGGGGCATCCACAGCCTCTCTGGGCAACCTGTGCCAGTGCCTCACCGCCCTCTCAGTAAAGAATTTCTCCCTCACATCTAATCTAAATCTACCTTCTTTCACTTTAAAGCCATTACCCTTTGTCCTATCACTACATGCCCTTGTAAAAAGTCCATCCCCACCTTTCCTGCAGGCCCCCTTTAGGTACTGGAAGGCCGCAATAAGGTCTCCCTGGAGCCTTCTCTTCTCCAGGCTGAACAGCCCCAGCTCTCTCAGCCTGTCCTCACAGGAGAGGTGCTCCAGCCCCCTGATCATCTTTGTGGCTTTCCTCTGGACTCATTCCAACAGGTCCATGTCCTTCTTATGTTGGGGTCCCCAAAGCAGACTTTATTATTAAAGCCCTCTGAACTGGATTTGGATCCACTCCAATATCAAAAAGTGCTGAACCTGGTTCTTCCACTTACACAACTGCTCTCCCTGCTGCTGGTTTTGCAAAGACGAGTGCTGGTTACCATTGCACTTCTCCTAATTAAAGCACCAGACTTCAGACTTTCATGTTTTGATTTCCAAGAAAGCTCCATTAGCCAAGTGGTGTGTGATATATTTACTGTCATTTTAGAGATTTTATATTTTCCATCACCATCTTTATTTAGTTGAAGACTCCAAAAGAGGAAGCAGCCTTTGGCATCCATAACAAAAATAGCACAAATTAGGAAGAGTCTTCATTCGGATTTCCTAGCTCCCTGGTAGAGAAGAAAGAAGAAAGCAGATAGTCAGCTCAGTGGGAAGTAGTGGATCACAGTTGTTTATAATAATACTAATAGTTTTGGCCTTTGGGCAATCAGAGAGGTTAGACCTTGCATTGATGTTTCAATTGGGGAGGCACTCAAGTCTTTTTTCTGCATTTCAACCCGTTATAATAATGCGTGTGCCCACACATGTGTCTGTAATGTGGGGAGAACTGAAGAAGGAAAGATAAAGTATTTCATGAGCACAGAGATGTAAGATGATATTTCTTTCCACAAGTAGCAGAATAAAAGTGGATCTGACAGAAAAAAAATACTAACAAAATCAGTGCCTTTATGTGTTTGATTCAACACATTGATTCGTGTTAGATTAGTCCCAGGAGAAAAGAGGGAGGAATGAAGTATTTGAATTAGCTGATATTAGTGGGATTGGTATAATACCACTTAGCATGGCAGGCTCTGTAGTAGTACTAATGCTTTCCTTTGTTAGTTACTATTTAATTTAATACATTGTATGATTAGGTATGTTGGGACCTTGACCATCAGAAAAAGGAAAAAAAAACCCAAGGCAGTCTTTTAACAAAAAAACAGCTTAGACTTGTTGCTTAGACTCTATGGACTGGCTTTCCAAATACTTGAAATTTTATTATGATGTCCAGTGATGGAGATTTGCCATGAGGTGTCAGACTTGACTTATAGCCTTAATTTCACAAAACTTTGATGATCTCAATACTGGTAATCTACAAGCAGACAAATGTGGCATTTTTTAAATACTGTTAGAATTTAATAATTTGCAAGAAGAAACTTAATTAGTAGAACTCAATTATTTCTTTAAAAAATTAAATTCTGTCCAGATCCATCACTGAGGAGTTCCACTATTATTTATTTTTATTATTAATATTTTCATTTAGATTTTCAAAATGTCAGCTTCACCAATAGCTTCTGATCAAAAGGTTTGCAATTTTATTTATGAGAAGGTCCAAAGAAAAGAGAGCAAAGCAAGATTCAAGAACAGGTAAGGAAGAAATAGATATGCTCCACCAAGCCTAGCATACAGCGCTATGTGTTTATTACATTAAATATAAGCAAACACAAATGTCTTTATTAAGATTATTAACACTCTTTGTAGAATTCACAGTAGAAAAAAGGCTCTGACAGGGATTTTTTACCTAATTCCCTTAAGAAATAAGATTTATGAGTTCATTTGTTCTTTATTAGTCCATCTGGCATTTCTGGTCCCCATTAATACTGAACATATTTTTCAGCTTTAAACAAATTCACGGAAGTCGTGCCGATCCAAAAAATGTTAATTTACAACAAATGTGAAAACAGGCAGGCAAATCAAGACAAGACACCCTCTTTCTGTATCAACTGAAGAAAAAGTTTCTGCCCAGACTCGGCAACAGAGGATCGACAAAGAAGGAACCTTATGAATATCTCAACAAAGTTAAAGCTTTAATGAATATTGTTGCGGTTGCCATTACTATGGAACTAATGTGTCCCACCATGGACTGCAAAGACGAAGATAGAAACAGATCTAAGCACTGTTGGTGGGACCATGGACTGAAAAGGGTTGAAATTCAGATCAGTGGGCCAAAGCTTATTTTCACAGCTCTTTTTGCTTCTTCCCTGGCAATTTGAAATACCTAAGTTTACATTTGAGAGCAGGACCCAGTGATATACTAATTCCTACCCAGAGCAACCATGGCTCTGAGGTTTTTGCCATTGTTTGAATGTTACGGAACCAGGTATTACTGCTTACTTTGTATGAATGTAGAAAAAGATTAAGCAGCACTACAGAAAGCAATATACTAAGCTCATATACTGCAATTTTACTCAGCTAATTAAAGCTGCATTAATGAAATGATTAAATGAAGGTCATAATTAAGATTAAATCAACATTTTTTAATTTGTTCATTCATCAGAATAATACAGAAGTTAATATATCAGAATTTGGTTTTAGTACTAGAGGAACTGTTCAGGTTTAGCCTTTTCTTGGGATTATTTAGAGTCCTTGGCTCCTTTTTAGCTGAGACTCAAAGTTCATTCTGTGCCAGTTTGTGTCTGCACAATTAAAGGCCAGATGCAAAAAAAATTAGGTATCTAAAACATTTAGATTTCCAATTCAATTTGGAAGTCTACGCACAAAAGAACAATGAAAAAATACTGGTCTGAAACCATGTAAAGTCATTAGATGCCTTGAGATTTTCCAATTTGTATTCCCTTGTCCTGAGGAAAAAGGTAAGTATTGTGTGATTGTACTTAAAGGTCTGGCTTTCTGTCTATCTATGCCCAGCACTACGCTGGCTGTTCATATCAATAGTATACGTACATCGTAAGGTACATTCAGTGTATTGTATGTACTGAACAGGAAGACCTAAGCATCTGTACAAGGTCAGGATTGACAGCCTAAAATGATTTCCTGTCCTTTAAGTCATCTAAAGGGAAATAGGTAACTGCCATTTTATTTTTCAAGAAAATTAATAGTGGTGTCACTTCTTTTTTCCAGAAACCTCTTGCTAAAATCTTCAGAACAAAAAAATGTGTATAAGTGTGACGGTCTGACAAATTATAGCCAATGTCTCAAACATTCATTAAAGAACTTTGGTGGGGAAGATGGTCTCTGTA
>JAVKLA010000053.1:42483321-42501467 GCA_034782735.1 Sagittarius serpentarius | reverse complement strand
TGAACTCCTCTGGTGTCGTTTCACCTTAATTCTAACAAAGGAAATCCACGAACCTGAGTCGCTCCAAGTTTGGGACGTGACAATAAGGTTATGACATTCCTGGTTTGACAGGACTAAAACCCACACCTTTCAGATAAATTCAGTCCCAGTTGAGCTAAGAAGCAGAATTATGTGATTTAAGTGAAGGGGACATTATCTCTGTTGAAGGTAGGACATGTTAGCAAAAGGAATGAGAAATTCACACAATGAGAGAATAAGTAAAGAAGAAATACCTTGCTATAATCTTCTTTGTGACCCAGGCACCTTTCAAAATGTAGCAGTTTATATTTGCTTTATAATATGGAAACGGGAAAAGATGAGGAGGCAGGCATCAGCATGTTTTTGTTGTGTGTCTTCATGCATGTTTTTTGCTTTGTGTATGCTTGTTGGCTTTGAATTGCTTTTATTTCACATTCTATTGAAATCAGGCTTACAGACTTGACTTTTTCTTTTAAAAAATATTGAGAATAGATTTCTGAAAAAGGAAACATGACAAGGACGGACTTTGCCTCTGATTTTCAACTAGTTCTTTCTTATACAAAACACAAAAGAATGTTGAATTAGCTAAAGAAGTCCTTTCTCCTAGTTAAAACATAATTACTTCGCACATTTGGCTTTTTTACCAAGTCTTTATTAGCTAAAGGTTCAATTAATTTACTATTAAAATTCTTACAGGACAAAAAATCTCATTTACAAAACATACTTAGCTCATTCATTCAATTTTTTAATATATAGAAGACATATCTGCAACATTTAAGGAAACATCAAATTTTCTTTACTGAGCTGTCTGATGTTTGTGTATTGCCGGCAAAATTGCATAAGGTGGTTACTTAATGTTTTAATTTTTCTTAAACCCTGGAAGTGTGGTTCATGGATTGAAAAAATCTTTTGAATACAGGAAAGAATCCCTGCACAGAAATGAGCCGTTCAATCACTTCCACAGCATACAACTCACAATTATGTGTGGGTCATATGGATAATAGAAAGATCCTGCTTAAATGCTTAGTGGCAGCAGAAGCAAAAAAACACCCAGGCTAAACCATTATTAAGACATAAATAGGCTTGTAAACAATTTAATTGCATAAAAGAGCTGGTTTCCTTGGGACTACAGCAATTTGCATAATGAACTGCAGCAGTAGCCCTACAATATTCTGCGTTAACAGACATCAAGTGAGATTGTCAACTTTTCAAATTCTAGACAGCATTTGCTGGCAATCTTTCATACAGGGAAGGAGCTCTGAGAACAAAAAATGTATGTGTGAGGGGGAATTTTTCTACAGATTTGTTTTTAGGATTTCATCCACCTCAGTCTTTTTTGTAAGTGGTGGTAAACAACACATGCTTCTTTCAAATAATATCTTGATTTAGAATGATTATCTATCTTATTAGAACTCAGATTTCATAAAGAACATCTAAATCTACCATATCTGTTTTCTTGCTAACCATGCCTAAAACAATGGCTTAGACCTGAAGGTTTCCCTTTTTAGGAGCATTTTCCCCTTAAAACACTATTTCATTTACAGTTACAACTATGGGTTTTTGTCTGGTTCAGAGATGCTGATGTCTTTCCATTATTTAGTTTTCTAAACATAAGTGTTTAGCGCCATAAGTGTCTAGTGCCATTTTGGATAATCCTAGGATAAACAAGACAGCTGAGTGAGACTTGAAGAGATAGAGTCACAGGATTGGAAAGGCCCTAATTTGGATTTGAGCTTCTTTAAGGTGCACTACAATGCTGTACAAACACCATGAATAATAAAGCTAGACTGGTCTGGAGGAGGCAGATTTGCTAGTTACGGAAATAATTAGTGAACCAGTATTATCCATAGCTACAGATGGACAATCTTAAGCTGAGAGGCTATGCATAAATATCCTTTTCCTCATCTACGTATGGCTATTCAACTTAACCTTCACCAACAGACTTATCTGCAAAATGCGTATTTCCCAGATATTAGAATTTTAGAGGGTTTTAGCTTAACTTTATGAAATGCTAAAGGTAAAGAGAAAAAAAATCCTCTTAAAAATAAAAATATTAATTGATGTTGATGTTAGATTAGTAAAACCACAGTTGCACAAATATATTGATATAACACATTGCAAGTTAAAATTTTCAAATTAGGTTGAAAAATAACCATGGTGTACTCCTAAATTTGGGAGAGGTTTTTTATTTTACTTTCTAATTCCACAATTAGGATGAGTTAAAAAATATCCTATCAGGTTAGGATGTTTTACAAATAAAAATGTTCACAGGACTTTGAAACTTTTTTTAGCCATATTTCAGTGCACATCACTGTGCAAAGGACTTTGACTAACCAGAATTCTCTAGCCTGAGATCCGGCATGCATCAATATAATAGCAGCAAATGAAAATATTTATTGAATAAAATATTTTTGCCTCTCTTTGGACATTGCTGTGAACCCTGTATTCCTATATTCCTATCAAAATATGTCAGCTGGCTGTCTGGCAGAAAGGAGATTTAGGGGAGGATTAAGGATAAGTCCTTTTCAAATACTTTTTTAAATGTAACCTTGGGAAATTTATCCATGAAAAAAGACATTCAAGAGTTATAAGAGATACCACTAAGCATATCCCTCATTGCCAGTACTTTTGGCTACCTCTTTTCTATCAGTTTTCCCTTTGTTCAGAAACATTAACTCTGCTTTAATCATTTCTTTGTGAACAGTAATAGAGAAAAATGGCTGATTTAGGTTTTTTGGTCTTTTAGTGGCCCTTAATGCTTAATCTGGAGAAACTTTAGCAAAAATGATAAATACTGAACTGATGTTACCTAGATGTCAAAGGCCAAAATCATTCTTAGGATATGTAAAAAATTCACAGCAGATGTATAGGCCAACCATATGCTGACGGAGAACATACAATAGTTTTAGCAGTCTTGAGGCCATAAGCAGCTGGTAAGGACTTAAGGGTGCTGACTGCATTAGCACTGAAGATTTGGATTTCACTGTTGTTGTGATTCATTTTATTCAATTTCTCATAGTGAATAATGTCATTAACACTGAATTTCTTCCAAAGGAACAACACAAACATATTAGCTAAATTAATTTTTAATCTATTACTTCCCTCAGTCAGCTGGTGCTCTTGGTCAGATACTTTGGAAGATTATTTCCTGGACACAAAAACAATGAGAAATGCTATTCTTACTAAAGTTATGTTGCATATAATATTTCTGGAGGATTGTAAATGTCATGTTCACAATAGTGGCTGATTGCTCCCTGTATCTTCACTACTCTTCCCTGTTTTGATCTATTCATGGTGGAACTGGAAGGAGAATCAAGAATTTCATTTCTGTGTGTCTCTGGATACTTAAATAACTCCTTTTTCAGCTTGCAGAAAACCGTTACCTAGTTCCATAGTCTTCATAAATGGGAAATATCCATTCATATATGACTGCTTTACTCATGAAAAAGATAGGAGCAAGGTTCATGAGATTAAAGGTTCACACAGTAGTGATATGTTACTTTCTGGCCGTAGCTGAATTAAGTGAGGAAGTTGCTGCATTAATTTATCCCCAGCTGCTGTTTACTGTGCCAGGAATGGATGTTCCTTCACCTTCCAGTTTTCCAGCATAACGACTTCTGTGATGGCTCCCTAGGTAGGGGATAATCACAATAATACATAAGCCTTCAATACAGATGTTTTGTTACCTGTCTTTTAGCTAATTAGTTTAGAGAGTCGCTACACTTGCAGGTACGCTGGAAAATCTTAAGGGTCAGTAACCATTGGAGGAAGAAGGGGAAGGGGCTGAGGAGTCATCTGAAGAAAGGCAGAGCAGAATATATGTGCTCACGGCTTCCAGCTAAAACAGCAACATACAAAAGCTTGGTACTAGGTATTCTATCTTCCTCTATAAGAAGAAATTTAAGCACCAGAGGGAGGAGAATAGCATGCTGCAAGAGGAGCTAGGAGCAACCCCAGAAAAATGCTGAGTCCTGTATACGAGCTTGAGAGATGGAAGATAACGAATACCTGTTTCTTTCAGGTTCAAAGTCTCTCTTTGTAGGTAACAGGTTCCTTTTCCTTCTGTTCCATTAAAGAACTTAAGTTGATTTATTATTTTCCGCGCAGACTTTGTCTCAGATAATGATGGTGATGATGATGAAAGTCTTCTGGGAAAGAGGTGGCTGTCCTACTTGTTCTTTAAGAGGCGTAATGGGGTTTTAGGCAACTGAAGGGCATTCAGACCTGTCGCATTCCAAAGAAAGTGCAGACTGTAGGAGAGACACTTTCTCCACTGTGCTCCTGTACAGGAAGAGTCTCAGAACAGCTCCAGGAAGGGGCTGGATTTTGGAGAAGAAGGGTAAGGAGAGAGAAAAGGCGCATTTCACTGCCTTTGGCTGGAGAGGGTACACACTGGGAAAAGGAGGGGAGTAAAGTGAAGAGAAAATTCTACTCCTGTTATCATTTGTACATTTTTGTTAAATAGACTTTGGTTAAAAAAAACAAAAGTGGAAATCAGCCATTCCCCTGCATCTCTGAGAGAATATTTTACTTTATAAACTAAAGATTATTAGTTTTTGTTACGCACAGATTAGCCTTGTGTTTCTTTTCACATCGTAGTAATGAGATTACAGTTTTCCTGAGCTTAACTTCCTGGGCCAGCGTCCCAGCTCTGGGACTATCATGTAAAGGTGATAGCTGATAAGATTAGGTGGAAACTCTGAGCTGCATTTTTTCTATTTAGGTACGAAGTGTTAGATTCATCTCAGCTGCAGACATCTAAAAGTCAGGCATCCAGCCAGTTAGTCATATTAGCTTTGTATAAACCCAAAAGATAGACCAGAAGACTAGCTTATTCTTAGGTCTATGTTTAACTTCTGGATGGTTAGGTAATGTGGTCACTCTCCCTCATGTAAGGGAGACTCTGAAGTTTTCTAATATTGAGTTTCAAAGGTGAGAAGAAACATGCCTCAGGTGGATACAGCATATGCCTCAGGCTGACCTTTTGCAAAAGGACTATTTCATTCTGTGAGCAATTTTGTCTTCTCAGTTCTCAGTCTTGACTATGGAAATCCACCTTTGGTACAAGTCTACTGCTTTATATGAGTAAATTAAGTCAACTTTTTAACAATATTTTCAATTGATAATAAAATACTATGTTCTATAGTAAAAATATAATACTGTCCTCACTAAAAAGTGCAGTGCTAGCAGAGATCACTTTGAAGGAAAAAGCATTCACAACCTTGTTGAACAATAGTAAAGCTGATTTTGTTAAAGTTTAAATTACTGCTCTTCTGCTTGCCTCCATTCAAGAAGTGTTTCTGTAATTACCACTTAGTAACAATTGCTAAATGAGAGGGAAAGAAAATGTCTTAACTACATCTCTCATTTTTCATAACATTAAGGCTATTTAAGAAGAAAATTTCTATGTCCTCTTCCCATCGGAGAAAAAAAGCTGAAATACATCTAATATGTGTAATACAGAGGTAACAATAGGACACCATTATATATATAGTTGTATGAAAGCTGTATGCAGAAGCAAATAAAATGAGATTAATACGGCACTTTTTAATTAATCTGTGGGGGATTAAGGATTTACATGTAAGTTTTAACAGATGCCACATTCAACTGCTCACAGCTTTGTGAACACCTTGATAACATTGCCATCTGTAGGACTGAATGCAGCCTCCATCCAAAGAGAAATGAAGTGGTGGGAAGTCTAATAACCCACAGGACGAGCTTCTAAATCCATGCCTAAATTTCTATTGACTTTGCAGAGTTTTGTGCTCTGTTATAGAAAAGTGAATAGCATCTTTGACTATTGTGGGAAAAGACTTTAACTAACTTGTGCTCTTAAGGTTTGTTTCTGAAAATCATACCCTTATCTTTGTGCCTATAAGTAACCTCATCAAAGTCAGCATTTTTCACAAGCACAAACACAGCACAAAATTGGTAGTTGTATTATGAGTGATGAAATGGAGAGGGAGGGATGAGAATCCATAGCAGGAAGATGTTCTCTCTTTGATATTTACCAATTAAGTTTGAATTTTGGCCTTGCTTGAATTTCTAGGAAAGACACTTCAAAAAAAACCCTTTTCCTAACAAGCATTCACTGTGTTGCTCATTTTCTGGGTGGATTATTTGAGATATTTGGAGACTGATTTTGTGTCTGTTGAATATTCACAACATGCACTGAAGAAAAAGTGAGCACTGCAGAAGCTCAAAACCTTTGACAAAAGAGGCCGAAGGATCCTCAAATGTTCATTAAAGTTACACAAACAACTTCAGTTCCAGCTCCTGATTTTTGGCACTACAAACCTACCACTGGTGTAAAAAACCAGTTTTAGTGGATATCTATTACTGTGCTACTGCTCTGTGAAACAGTGTGTGAAGAACTTTTATAGAATCATAGAAACACAGAATGGTTTGGGTTGGAAGGGGCCTTAAAGATCACCCAGTTCCAACCCCCCTGCCATGGGCAGGGACACCTTCCACCGGACCAGGTTGCTTAAAGCCCCGTCCAACCCGGCCTTGAACACTTCCAGGGATGGGGCATCCACAGCCTCTCTGGGCGACCTGTGCCAGTGCCTCACCGCCCTCTCAGTAAAGAATTTCTCCCTCACATCTAATCTAAATCTACCTTCTTTCAGTTTAAAACTGTTACCCCTCATCCTATCACTACACTCGCTGTTGAAGAGTCCCTCCCCATCTTTCCTGCCCGTTGCCTTTCGGTACTGGAAGGCCGCTGTAAGGTCTCCCTGGAGCCTTCTCTTCTCCAGGCTGAACAGCCCCGACTCTCTCAGCCTGTCCTCATGGGGGAGGTGCTCCAGCCCCCTGATCATCTTCGTGGCCCTTTAAACTTATGAAAAGTCTTCTGCTGTAAAATCATATATATATATATATACACACACACAGTTTTAAGACTGATGATACTAATGAAAGAATAACCAATATTAATATTAGCATGAATAGCAAAGCATTTTTTTCTTGGAAGCTGCAAGGGGAATGTTTTTAACTTGTAATCAAAATTACGAAAAAAGCTAAGGGAAAGACTTTTCTCACACAGTATCAAAAACTTTAGGAATGTATTCTGTAGAAACTTAGAGAAACTGACACATTGCTAAGGGTTATGAGATCAAGAAGGCATAATTAAATATTAAAGAAAAATAGGGAAAAAAATAGAACATACAGGACAAGTTACCAAGGAAACCAGTTCAAACTCAAGTCCATAATTTTAGCCTTTACCATGTATAGACACAAACACAGGTATGCACACACATGCACCCCTAATTTTAATATCTGCAGCTCTTTTTACATTCTGCCAAAAGCTAGAGTCTTCAAGGATTAATTTCATATACAATAAAGTCAATTTATTTTGCATGAAATGTACTTTTGACATTATATTAAACAACATCAATGCAAAGTCATTAGATTGGATAAACGTATTAGTTAACTATTCCTCTAAAGTTGCTAATCTTTTATTTCTCTATAATCAGTCCAAACACCACAGTAAATAATCTTCTTCATGGTTGTATCTTCAGTATACAAATATACTAATAACCAGTGCAAAATCCTGATGTCTCTGCAGCAAACTGACACAACAGATATTGCATCCGTCCATCTGAACTCTCCAGAAACAGCATCTGCATTCAAAGAATCGTACCCAGGAACTGTTTGATGGCATCCAGGTGGCATGGGGTAAAGCCATGTCATGGGGTAAACCCATGTCATAGGGTAAAACAATTACAAGAACAGTGCTAAAACACTATGGACAAAGGTGAAACAGGGCTTAGGTCTGTGTCCTTGCACTAATTTATCTGTGCAAATGTGGCTTTCATTATAAGCCTAGGCAACACATGTCTCATTTAAGCATCATTAAGCAGAGTATTATTTGCCTACCAATTTCTGGAGATCCTTGATGAAAAAATAGCTTGGAAGAAGCCCTCAGCACTTTGTGGGATATTTGTGAAATGCTTAATGGCATCATGTCAAAAACAGACAGGAGCATCAGCTTCCCAAAAGTGAGAAGAAAGGCACTTTTATGCCATTTTATTGTGTTGTCTAAGCAAAAGCAAGAGAAAATTAAAAGAATGACATTAGACAGGGAGGAGCTGAAAGTAGAAGAAAGAGGAACCTCATACATTTACTTCCAGAAGGAAGTCAGTGTATCAAGGGAATAAAACAATAACTGAAAATAAATCCCAGACAGAAGGAATGTGGGTGCTGTGGGACCAGACAGGACTGGTAACATTTTTCTCTTACTTACCTAGCAGAAGTAATCTCAGTTACTCTTTAATGTCTAATTAAAAGTGATGCTGTTGGGATGTGTTTTCAGGAAGATATTCTGATAAAGTTCACTCTTGGGCCATATCTGTTCTTTTCTGTAAAGGGTCAGGGCAGAAGCATGCAGTTAACTGTCTTGTAAATGTTGGAGATTTCATGTTTGGTTGCAAAGTTCATCAGCATGACCCAACTGTACTCTTATTTGTTGCTGATTTGCTCCTTTAGTTTTCCCAGCTCAAACATACCAGAGACCATTAACCTGGACTCATAAATTATAAACACAGTTTCAAAACTATTTTGGGCTCTTACAGACGTTAGTATGATGGTGCAGTTGTTAGTGTAGATACAGACACAGATATCCTCTCCACTGTGAGAGCCAACACTCATGCACTCACATCACTGTATACATGGTGAGTATATTCAAGCAGCTTTGCTGGCTTTCCGAGTCATTGAAAATATGTGAGCACATGGATAAAACCCCAAGCTTAGGTTAGTTAAGCTTACTCAGAGGCAATATATGCCACGTTTAGAACTCAGTGCAACTTTAAAGAAGTCCACACAGCTTTTGGGCTGAAGTCAGCTGCAGTCCCACCGACCTGGAGTACCAACAAAGCCAGATCATATCTTTCTACTGTTGCCCATGTAGAAAAAACCTCTGAGTGTGCAGGTACACCTTCCTAATGCTAGGCAGAAGCCTAAAAGTGAGTGTAGAAGTATGCTTTACCATTGCTTTATAACACTTTTTACTCATAGAACTGATTCAGAAATTTTAGCATTGATATGAAGTCTGATTTTTTTTCCAGATTTTCTGTGCAGTATATCAAGTCATGTTGTGTCTATCACCTTTTCTAAACTTCTCTTCCAGTGCAGTACTCTATACTTGGCAAGAAGATGCACTTTTCAGATCTTTTTTTATTGCCTTAGAAAAACCAGCTAAGACATTTTCACTGTCAGCTCTTTATTTGTAGTATTTTCTTCTTTGTGTTACAGACAGAACACATCAAGTGAAGAGATACAATGTGAAAACCGAAGCAACAAAGAGACAAGATAGACCTTCAGAGACACTGCTTGATATTTACAAAATAGATAAGGGTATATAAAGTCTCTAGAAGGATAAATGGCTAGTACTGTGTACTGCCCTGAAATTGTTTCAGCTTTTGCTTTAGATAATTAAATAATATTGTCTCTTTATTAAATTCTGAAATACAGTCCATTAAAAATTAATTTACTAGCCTATAGCAAAGAAATTCAGTTACGGTACTGCATTGAATAATAGAGACTCTGGCAATAACTAATTAATTAACAGTAAAACAACTTTCTCCAGTTACAGTTAAAAATTGACTAACATTTAAGGGTGAGCGCATAGAAGTCACTAATCCACGATTTCCTCATTCAAGAAGTAACAAGTATGAATTTAGAAAGAGTTTTAAAGTGGTAAGTCTAAAGTGTTATTCTATGGGTAAAAAAACTGACCTCATTATCTTTCATCAAGTCAGAACATCAAGTCCAGTGATGTACAGATTTAGAAGCAGCATTCAAGAAATGTATTCTTTATTTCATATTTATAGCTATGAATACCATTTCAAGTGTCAGTAGAATATCCTGTGGGTCTATTTATGATCTTAGAGCAGAATTCACAGAAATAGTTTAAATGTACTTCTCCACATGATGACCACAAGTTGAAGGTTGTGTTTATTTGTTGTGAATATTTGTTCTACAGCAATCTGCTATGATTTATTCATTGATCATTTGTATTTAGCCACTATTAGATATTAACAAATCACTAGAGGTTTAAAAGGTTTTTCTGTATAAAAGGTATTCAATCCCCTTTATTGCTGTTGTTCTTGTTCCTTTTTCAGTTTTGTCAGATTTATTGTTCAGAACTAAATCTTTATGGATTCCCTAATTACTTGAAAAATATTTAGGAATTACTTCCAGTGAGCAATACATATTTATTTGCTTGGAATCCAGTTTGTGCCTGCAAATCTATGGCAAAAAATCCTTGTAAATTATGCATTAAAGGATAACAAATTAGTTACCAGCTTATGCAGGACTGGAGGGAAAGTGGAGCAGATAGCCACTTTCTACAAGAAAAAGTAGAGGTTTCAAGATGACAGATCTACAAACAACTTTTTTCAAAAAATCTGACAATATTTTAAATTTCTTTTTACATTAGCTTGCAAATTTATAAGAATGGTTAATCAAGTACTGCTTATGTCTTTCTGGGAAGTCATGAAGTTAATGGCAGCCAGTGGTAAAACCCCTTCTCTTCTAGAAGAAAACTGTCATTAGACTTTATTCCCACTGTGTAAGCAAAACTCACTGCAATGTAAAATGTAGGTGAAAATGTTTCGAGTGAAAACTGGACACAAGCAACAGTGAAGAACTGCACCATCCAGGAATAATAAATCTAGTAGGTCAAAGTCCAAGATGTGGGCCTTGCCTTTAGCCCATGGATATTCAGGACCTTTTGAACTGGAATTAAAACTCGGATTTCAAGCTCGTAGTCCAAAATTAATAATAATATACACATTAAAACAAATAAAATGTAATAGTACATTAAAAAATAAAATATTTTTAATTGACTCCTATCCCAAAGTATGTTGCTGTGTATGCCTTACCTCTATAAAATGCAATTTTCTAGTAACCATAGCACTATGTTATCAGAAAATGATTTAAAAATTGTACTGGAGTGGTCTTATCACAGATGATCTTCCTGCTTGGGAGGAGAGTTAGGTTTCTGTCAGTTCGCAGACAAACATACCAGCAGAAAAACACAGAGTGATCTGTAGCAGTTGTCAAGTTGATGAAGGTTTGAAAAATCATGACAGTGATAGAAAGTCAACATCATTAGATCAACGGAGACTGACAATTTTAGATCTCTCAGATTAGTCATTCATTCATATTTAGTGAGGTCTCGGACAATCATTGGTCTTTAAACCTTTACAATACACAATGAAAAACAAATTTTGGAATCCTAGTTTCTGTATTTGTACTGTAAAACCATGACACTTTTTCCAGATGTCAATATGATTTCTTGAAGCCAGACTTATTTAATACTCTATTCTGTTAATAACAATTCTAGAAAATTATGTCTTCATACCTTGTTCTGATAAAAAAGATTCATGAGGTAATGCAAGGGTTCTGTTTCAGCCTATCAGAACTGCATTTACATACTGTGAAACTGAGAATATACACTGTGTGTCCTGGGATGGAAAGAAGGCATATGGGGTATTTGCTTAAGCAAGTAAATCCTGGGATAGAGTTGGAGACTGTCTAGGTCATAAGCAGAAAAACTTGGTGCATTCTCGACACTGATGGTTCATGAGAGGGATTCTTGGGGTGAATAATCTTCAAAACTACCCATGTAATTTGTTTTGTGCTTTGCTGAAAGAAAAATCGGTTGAGAATTAATGTTTATGCAGTGTGAAAAGTGGTAACACCAGTATCCAGCTCTGAGAAATTCTTGACCTGGGCATGTAACCCTATTAGTTTGCACAGACCAGACCACCCATGGATAAATGCAAACCTTTGTTTGCAGGAGACAATCTCATCCTAAAGAAAATAATTCAAAAAGTCTGTTTTTTAAGGTTAGATGGGCAAAACTTCCCCACTGAAGTCAAAAGGCATCGTGATGATGAAGGCCGTCAGGGACAGAGCCCTATTTCTGCTTTTAAGATCAAGTGTCTTTCTCAAGTCCTGTTACTGACTGGGGACAGTGACTCTAAGACAGGCCCCTTTCACCACTGCTTTCAAAGCTTCTTTTTTATAACATTGTTTTGGTTTAGAAAACAACAACAAGCTTCAGTCTCATTGTTCTTGCGGTTATTACTGGACAATCACAAAGCAAATATTAATCATATTAATGACAGCGTACATCACTGAAATGTTAACCTTCAAACCAATAACTCAGGTTCAATGGATCGTTTCGGTAGAGGCTTCTGAATTTGAAATGACCTTTCCTTGTCTGAGAAAAATTGACACTGTCCCATTTAAGTCACAGTTTGTCAGCCTAGATGGTCACACACGATCAGTCAATGCAATTTAGACTGGCATCTATGAAGGCAAAAAATATGTCTCACAGGGTTTCAAACAAAAGCACACAATATAAGCAGGGTACTGTGGGCAAAGACATAACATCTTGAAGAGGAGCATACAGCTGAAATGGACATGACCTACACAAACAGCCAGAAGTTTGCTGGTGAAACTTTTAAGGTTTTTAAAAGAGACAGAGAAAAAAAAATGACTCCCATTTTCACTGGGACCCAGTTCACTAATCCGAAGGTAGTGAGGCTGGACATGCACTAAGCCATCCCCAAACACAATTTTTTTCCTATGTCTAGGAAGGGGGAAAAAATCAGAACGAAGCTTACGACATTTCATATTGCCTGCTGTTTGATTTCTTTTACATTGTTTTGTTGTTACTTCTCTTAACAAGCCTGGATTAGGGAAGCAGGGCAAGAGAGTTTAATTATGTGCATAGCATTATTGAGATCCTAACAGTGTCAGTGAAAAAACTGTTTCCTAGAAGTCACAAATATATCTCTGAATATCTCTGGAAACATATGATAAACCGACTTTTCACTTAGGTACCCTTGTGATCTTCCTAACATTTGTTTCCAGGATTTTAAGTTGTTGTTTTGGGTTTGGGGTTTTGGGTATACTCCCACAGACAGCCTTTCATTGTTTGTGACACAGAACAATGATGAAAACAGGAAGATCACATGAAGCAGTGATTTTTTTTTTTTTATACAGCTCCCCATAGCCTTGGCTTTTCAGATATCCTAAGCCTTCACGATGAAGAAGAGCAGTCACTTTTGCAAATTTTCAACAAGAACTGTCTGAGCAAAGAACCATGAAAAGCCAAAGAAAGGAAAGTTAGTTAATCAAATTTGGACTTGTATACCTCACATTTACTTTTTGTTTCCATTCACTTTGAACCTGATAATGAATTATATTAGATTTTCACATGCAGAATGTTTGGCCAAGGGTAGGACCTCAGACAAAGAACATTTTATGTTTGCAGATTTAATCCATTTGAGTGATGTATGCTTTGTGATAAAAATTATCAGGATTTTGTTCCTCTTTCACACAATTAGGCTTTGATCTTACCTAATAATTATCATGGTTAATAATAAAAGATATCTAAATGTTTTAAGTGTTCAGCATCTATTAATTTTCAGGGAGTGAAATGATGGAGGATATGGATATGAAGATGATTTGGGATAGCAGTGAGGAGAGAGAAAAAAAAAACCCAAAGAATCTTTCCCATATACATTTAGAATTTTTGTCAGTGCTTTGACATCACTGTACAATAAATTTGCAAAGAAAAAGGGGTGTCTCAGATGAATTTTAATTTCTGATTGCAAGATTTAAAAAGAAATTACTTTATGAGTATAAACACAATCTACAGAGTCTGTTCTCGCATATAGTGGAAACATTTTGATCTGAAATTTACAGAAGCTTAATTCTGTGAGGTGGATGCTGGAATACTTCATCCCAAGTCTAGAGACAATGTGCTGAATGTTCATGTATGAATTTCAGCAAAGGGTGCATATGTGATGATCATGTGAGAGAAGAGACCACAGTGACAAGACTGTCTCTTTGTCCTCTAGTCAAACAATGCATAAAACCAGGAGGTGATAGACTGAGGCTACAGATGTCCCAGCTCCCTTTCTTCCCTGGGAAATTATGAAGGTGGTGGCAAGACCTAGCATGGTTCCCTTTATCGACCGCAGCTATAATGCACTTTAAATAAGTGTTTCACTCTGATCTGGCTTAAAATATTGGGTGGAGGCACAAGTTTATCCGAAAGTCTGTTGTTTGCTTTTATACATTACACTTTAACAAGTAAATATTTCATTTTATCATTATTCTAACAGGTAATGTAATACCTTTCTTCATCCAGACATCTGCCTCTGTACAAGTTTGAGTCCTGTCTTTAGACTAGAACTAACTTTAGGTTAGTTTGTGGTATCTTTTAATTACCTTTGCATTGCTGCAAGACTTTCTAAGAAAAAGTACTGTGCTGAGCTCATAGCAGGAGTTTTCACATCAAAAAATTGTTCACTGCTCATCCAAATTTATTTATAGATAAAAAGGGAAACCATTTCACCTAACCTATGGGGGAAAAAAGTACAAGAGCACGCAACCTATTGTTCTGACTTCTGAAAGAAAAAAAGAGAGGATGTGCCCATTTGAAATGTCACTATAGTATATTTCTTTCAGACTTGACTTTCTTTTAAGCACTGCAGCTTTCCACCAATACTATGTTAGTCTTATTACAGTGTTGCTGATGCTTTTCATTTCCGCCTTTTGACCTGACTGTTTGCCATACTTACTGGTGACCCCAGGAGATCAGGTTGAGCAGCTCAGCCAGATCTTTCCAGGCCCTTATTTCTATGGAAGGAAAAATGTGTATCCTAGATCCATTTATTTCAAACCTAACAGCTGTCCAGGTGTTCACTTCAGAGTCCGCTGTACTATATAAGCCAAAGAATTTAATTGCACTCTTGGTTGAACTGATTCCTTGTTCCTTTGCACCTGTTCCCAGAAGTTGAGTGATAAGCAAGAGACTAGTTCCCTTTTTTGGTTGGTTTTTTTTTTCCTAAGACAATTTTTTTCTGTGAACAAACGAGGAGAAGTTTTCTAAAAAAATGTTGTACGTTAGCATTCTCATTAGATGAGCACAAAAAAGAAAGAAACCTACTCTCTACTAGCATTACAATGGAATCATTAATTGTGGTATATTGCTTCTTACACTCTTGGTGGTTGTTCTAATTTTGGGTTAAAAAAAAGAACATGAAATTTCTTTGGAGAAGCTAGTATTTTCTTCTGGTGCTCATTTTACCCAAACAAATAATTAATTTGAAAGGAAAAAAGGCTTAACTAATGCCTTAGCTGGTTCTGTATCTCTGCAGACTGTGCTTTTCTTAGGGTTTCCAAATGTGATCTACCTTATGTGAATTCCAGCCGTGTCTCACACTTCGACTTGTACAAAAGACATCTGTAGTATCCTGTTTGGCAATAACCAGCCATCAGGGTTGTAGCAAGGTGAAGGTGAAGAAGAAACTACATATCTTAGTATAGTTGTCAAAGTCAACAATTTCTTCTCCAAGCTGAGCAAAAATATCCTTCCACCTAGCAGAGGTCCACTGTAGTGCAAAGTTCACATAAGGAAGGAGAGTTTCTTCTGAACAGCTCTCTACACTCTTAAAGCATATTTAAGCTAAATGATGTACTGGTTTCAGGGAGGAAAACTTATGATAGATAATACAATGTTCTATTAAATGCTGCAGAACACGAATCACCTTCAGATAATAAACTCCTAAAGAAAAGGGAGGATTAGATTATAGCTTACATTAAATTAGATCAAAGGAGTTGTTCTTCCTTTACGCTCTAATAAGATGGAGAGGACTCAGAATCTGTTTTTTGTAAAACTTTCATTAAATCAAAAAACTGCAGTTCATCATCTTACACAGAAATATAATTTGCTGCTGAAGTTTTGATCTTTGAATTCCATCATAGTTTGTCCCTATGTTTTGTTCTCATGTGAAATTCGGTTCCTCTGCTGTAATAAGATTATTGTATAATAAACATGGAACTAATCAGTATGTCTGTAGTTGGTTGTTTGTAACTTTTGGGGGGATGTGATCATTACACAAAGTTTTAGGTTAAGTTCCAGATACTGAACATTCAAACAATTAATGCATTGTGTTGGAATTTGGGTTAATCTGTAAGTACAAGTTCTGGTTGCAAAATCTGGATCGAAAATATGAAGATGTTGGACTCCAAATTTAAATCCAGCATTTGAGCTCAGGCTGTTTTATAATCATTTACAGAAAAAGCAGTTGGTCTGAGAATTCTGATCTTCTAACTTCTGAAATTCAGCAATCATCAGTTCTGCATTAGAACCCTGTCACCTTATTGTGGGAGACAGGCTGGGGGTCCTTTGACTTCAGTACTGTAAACTCTAAGAGAATAAGGGAAAAACAAACAAGACTATGAACAGTATATTTTCTCTGCTTTTTGAGGGAAAACAAAAGATCTCTTTTTGAAAAACAAACAAACAAACAATCCTAAGTGTTTTGTTTTTATATTTGGCCCTCAATGGTAGAACACTGGAGGCACAACTTCCATAGAGCAGAGTCTAAGAACACATAGTCACCATAGTCTCACCAGAGACTGCCATCACCTTGGCTGCTAAAGAGACAGGAAATATTTGCAAGGAAGTATATCTTTCCTGGAAGTGAAATAAGCCAGAAAATTTAATTCTCTTGACAGGGTTTTGGAATGTATCTATTTAATTCACTCTGTGATTCCTTTAATATATCTGCCATAACCTAAAAGGTTTAGAACTTACACACAAGAAGTACTTACTCTGGCGTGCCCTTAGACAGCTTTCATGTAAGGGCAGAAAAACGTATGTAATTTCTTATTGCTTAGTGACATTTACTTTAATAAACTTGTATTGCCTATGAGCCTTGGTTCCATCTAGAGTTGATAGAAAAACTTACATCAAAAAAGTCAGATCACCTCTTCTTAAAAAGGGTGTCTTACAGAGTTCAATATATTCCACGAAACTCTTGGGAAACTCAATTTATTTGCTATCAAACCAATGTATATAATACCCTCCAAAAAAATGCTGATTCTGATTCTGCTGCTTGCTTATTCTTCCAACCAGCCCAGGACTATTAGTCTGGAAACCAGTGCTTCCCAGCTGTCAACTTCATTCACAGCATCACCTACAGCACCAGAAACTCAATCCGCTTAGGTTCCGTTTAAACACAGTGGCCAAAATCCTGCTGGTGACCATGGCTAGCCTCTCAATTAACTCACATTCTTTTATATGAGCTACTAGTAAAATAAAAGTTGTCTTATGCTATTCAAAGGGAAAAGACAGATGCCCATAAAAAAGAAGATGTAATCCATCGGTTATATGCTGCAGTGGGGAGAAATTCACTGCAATCAACATATACAAATGTGTGTTCTCAGTCTTCACCTGGGAAATGAGCAATGTGACAGACTGCATACAATGCCCAGGAAGAGTTTTTCTTTTCCTGGGAGCATGTCTAAGTGAAAGCTTGTGGGAGTCCTCTTCTATGCCTATCCTGTGACAGTGCCTTCATCTATTCCAAAAGTTATTCTAAGAGACATCTTGTCAGCATGGCTTGTGAGGAGCAACCCTCAGACCACAATAAATGGCAGTGTAAAAAACCAATGAGGTATTTAAGATACAACAAATCTGACCTTGAGGTCCTAGTATCTGAAAAGTTTCCAGTGCTAATCTGCTCATTTTTTGCCACTGTGAGAGTCACCTTTTTGTCTGCCCTCATTAGTACTGAGCCATGATTATAAGCCTCAAAGCAGGAGGACAACCTTTCAGCAAAGTCCTTAGATATTACAGTCTATAGAAGAACAATGCCTACAATTTATACATAAAACTGTTTAATGGAGTTCGCAGGACCACAGATTCTCTAAAGTCAATCATTTAATATGGGGTCTCAGAGCCTGAAATTGCCTCATATATTTAAATACTTCAGCTGAACAGATTTTAAGTAATCATTCTCACAGCCAAAGAAGCCCCCTCTACTGACCACACCATGAACTATTTCCACATTTTTTCTTCCTCTTCTGCTGAAGCTGTGTCAGTATGTATCACAAAATAAAAAACTGAAAAAACTTGGAAAAAGAAGGTTAAAAGAGACTCTGTCCTTGACTGCAAGCACAAGAGCAAAAAGGAACTTTTCTTGAAATATGAATCATAGATCCTTTTCCCTCAGCTTTTTAGGCAATTTATATTAAATAGTCATTACCTAAAAAATAGAAGTCATTTAAGATTCAGAATTCCAGTCCCTTTATCTGCA
>JAVKLA010000053.1:42473221-42483221 GCA_034782735.1 Sagittarius serpentarius | reverse complement strand
AAATAGAAGTCATTTAAGATTCAGAATTCCAGTCCCTTTATCTGCAGCTAAAAGCTGACATTGCCACACTAGAAACTTACCTAAAAAATAGAAGTCATTTAAGATTCAGAATTCCAGTCCCTTTATCTGCAGCTAAAAGCTGACATTGCCACACTAGAAACTGGGTCCCTCTTGTCTGCTTTTCTTTTGGATTCCTAAATCTGAACACTGGTCTACGCAGTGGCTACTCCTGCCTTTTCCCAGCACTAGCAGAAGGAACATGGTTTCCATGAAGATTAGCCCCTCAGTTTCAGATGAAGGCACTTTAGATTTGTGCCACACAACAAGGGCAGGATCAAGGCATCCCAGCCCTAAAGCCAATGTTCTTTTCACTAGTTTCTTATAAAATGGACTTCCAGCAGCATTTTTTTAACTCAATATTGTTTAGTGCAAGTAAATAAGGCACGGTCTAAATATTCTTAGTGCATTAGACTTTCTTCAGATGTGTAGGCAAACTGTAACTTGTGTTTTTTCATCATTAACGGAAACTGGAAGGAGAAAGATATGTAGATACCCAGTTTAGGAAGACTGGCAATTTAGAAGTCCAAGAAACATCACCTGAAATTGTAGGCGTTAATGGTTTCTTAGATGTTAGGTAGGATATTCCTGAATCATTCTTTTAGCTTAGACTTCCGTGCTTTACCAAAAAGGGCATCTCAGGTACTCAAGTGCTCTGCTCAATGTATGCCAGACTGTTATTTCTTCAGATAAGGAGCCAGCATTCACTACCAGATGGTTCTCATGACTCATAGGCTTCTCAGGCAGACACAGTGATAAAGAGTGAGAACAGAGAATGCACATTCACTAGCTTTTACACAAGCTTTTCACAAATCAAGACATACACAAAGATGCTACCACACTTTTCCAGAGGCTGGAGGCAGAAAACTACATCCATCATCTGGAGAAGTTCCACAGAAGGCATGAGTCTTTTTGGCTTACATACTGACTAACATACTAACAATGAAATTGTGCAAGATGTTGTCTACACACCTGGGAAGGAATTTATAATGGAAATTTAGTCATGATAAGGCAGGTTTTCTTTTCAGGTAAATATAGCAGGAATGACCAATGACTTCCAGACTGTGAATCAGGCTGTAAAAAAAAAAAAAACAAACACATGGTAGAAGGCATCTCAGAGATACCTTTAAGTGTGCTGATTTTAATGCAATTTTCTAGCCAATGTTTTTAAACAAGGAATTTAAAATAGTAACTATTAGCCAAAAGAAGAAAACAAAATGCTGAACAGAAACAACATCCAAGGCTGCCTTAAAATTACCGTGCACCTTTCAGTCTCACTGAGCATTGTGTAAGGTCTCTCTGTCACGGAATGCTCACTTATGCATAACCATGATGAAGATATGTAAGCCAAACGCTTAGTTAATGTGCAACAAATTCAGTGCACTACAGCTGTTACAGTAATGAAACTTCAGAGCCTTTTCAGGTTGGAGGTCCACATTTAGAGTCCTCCTTGGGTCCAGAATTTAAGACGCTGGGAGCATCACCTAGGGACCAGACAGTGTTCAAGGTGAAGGAAATATCAACAGCTTCCAACAGTAGTGACCATTAGCAAGCTAGCTCGTTAAGAGACGTTCTGAACTGGACCACAAAGGAAACTACAGTGAATTACAGTCAATAACTGTCTTTGATTCACCTGTCCTCCCCACTGTGGTCACGTGTCTGAGACCTCATGAGAGAAATATGAAATTCCACTTCATTATAAAACAATCTGTTGAAGTCTGAGAGCTTTTCAGACGTGAGATTTAGATGGACACACCATCTGAATCCAGACCTTTCACTCTACTGACTGCTCTGGTTCCTCTGAAACGTAACTAATTAGAACAAGGTATTTTTGAGGATCTTGATTTAATGTAAGAGAAAAGTTCTTAATTATAATACTGGCTAAACACAAGAAGAGGGGACGAGCAATGTGGATGAATCTCCATCCTTGCAGCTTTTCAGAGCTTGTCTAGGCAAAATCCTGAACAACCTGATGTCCACATATGGATATTATACCTGTATATTTAAGTATAAACACAGTAATAGAGAAAATAAATATAAATATATATAAAATTTCAAATATATTTTAAAACTTTCTTGCTTCATAGATACTTGCTACAAAGGATATAAGACACCAGCCTTAGAAGGGAATGACACTATAAATTTTTATTAGATGGATCAGAAATATTTTCATGCTGTGGGCAGTGTCGGTTTATAAGAAGTACAGATTACTATCTGCTATAACAAGGAGCATTAACTATGATTAATGAGCTGACTTTGAAAGTCAGACCAACTCCATAGTATAATCTTTTCTCCTCTAAGGCAATTTTTAAAGAAACTTTTAAATATTTAAATAGTTCAGCAGCCTTCTGAAGCTGGTGCTCTCTGAATGCGTTTGACAATTGCTTTTAAGACTTAAATTGAAAAAATAAGATCTAGTTGTCCTGTTACATTATGTGAGCAGAAATGTAATATGTATGTTAATGTAATTGCATATTGGGAAAACTCTGTTTTGGTAAAAACAGTCATGATTTTGTTAACTATATTTGAGCTGATCTGAGGAAATTTTGGGCTGCTCATTTTTTTACTGGCAAAAAAAAGGAAGTGTGTCATTGACTACATTTCTTTAAAACAGGATTACTGACCTTGTGATTAAGGCACACAGTCCAAAGATCAAACAAACCTAGAATGTACTGAACTGCTCATGTATGCAAAAAAAAAGTTGCTATCCTACCAGAGCAGGTTAAAATGTCAGGTTTCTTACTCACCAGCCAGGACCATAAGGTTAGCTGAGCTCACGTAGCTTAATTTCAAAATGGACTGATGAGAAGGGGTCAATCATGTTATTGGTTTAGGGCTTATAATGCCATTTTCAAATGTGACTTTTGACACTTTGATGTAGCTCCACAAAACTATTCAAGCATCTAACTCTCCCTCAGAAATCTGAATTGAATAGCCACTGTGTTAAACAGTCACTGGTTTATAGTACTTTGCATTAAACTGTCACTGGATAAAATACATGAGCTGTTCCCATAACAGTGATTAGAACACGATTGTCCTCACCTACGGTGTAATCATGCAAGCAAATACACTTCAGAGTCCTCTCACATGCAATGTTCTTACCGTAAGGTAAGAAATTAACCCACATATACTGCACTGTCTGTGAATACTCTAATGCTTTGATTACTATATATAAAAATATATAGTAGATAGATATACACATATATGAAAGCTATTTTTCTTTCACTCTGTTATAGAAGAAGGAGATAGGCATTATCTTTGTATCAAGTTGTGATAATTTGGATGGATTTCATCAGGGAATCCAATGAAAACTGATCTGAGTTCTGTCCTCACAATGCACCGACTGTTTTGTGAGCTCCTCTACTATGTATTTCCTTATCTGCTGGTTGTCCAGAAATCCTAGGTGGGTGGGATGGACTCGCTGATGTGCAGTGAGTGATATGCATTTCAGTATCCTGATGAACTCTACTCAGTTCTGCATTTTGGGTCTGCTCAGATGATCACAAACATCCGAGTTACCATCTTCTTAGCAGCTTAAACAGAGTGTATCTTGTATGTGCAGTGAGCTACAGGAACCATAACATACCGGAACTATAACAACAATATGCCACTCGGGTAGCTTCTGAGCAATATCTTGTTAAATTTTTGACCCTAAATTGTTTGAAATTATGTGTTCACTCACATACACAAATCATCTCCCTCGATCTCACTGTAGGAAGTTAATCAATTAGTTAAATAATTAGGGCATGGCCCACAGAGTTATCCTGATTTGCAAAATATTTGGGTTTATGCTTTACGTCTGAAAACATAGAGAAGTTTTACTGAGTGTTATTAAACAGCTATTGCTCTTCACTCTCAGGGAGGCAGACATTTCAAGGTAAAGCCAAGCAACACAGCCCTATTACCTTTAAGAATTTGGGCTATATTGTAATTTTAATATGAAAAATGCTTCCTTGTATTTCTTCCTGACATGCATTCTGTGTATTTTCTGAAGTGCTCTGGGATCTTTGCGAGTGAAAGGTGCCAAAGAAATGGAATAGACTGTAGTTACTCTTTTACAGTTTGTTACATCCATTTTGTCAGCTTTGTCAGCCCCTACTGAAATATCAAGATTGGTGAACTCTTGTTCAGCTATTTGATTTTGCAAAGGGGAGTTAAACATAAGAATAGACTATCAAGTCTTTTTGACATTTCACGTTCATCACAGGAGCAGAAAAACAAGGGTGGCCACAACTGGAAATGTGCAAATCCCTGTGTTCTATTTCCTCAAACTTTTATTTAGTTTTTAAATGAAAACCAACAATGATAGCAAAATGCAATACACTATATAACTTATATTGTCAATAAAAGCCTATGGGATTTACATTGCCATACGAAGGAAGCCATTTACATGTTAAGAAGCCATTTATGATACCAATAAAAGTCTACAGGATTTACTTTACAATGTGTGGGAAGCCATTTATGATGTTAAGAGTCAATTTACAATGTCAACAACTGTGTTAGCAGTAAAAATGCAAAGCGGTGATTTTTTTCCCCCTTGTATTGTTGATATTTCCCTGGCAGTGATCCACGCCTCAACCAAGCGGATTTTCTGGTTTATATTTTAAATGAGAGAGACATGGCATAAATTGTTGTTTTCCGTAAGTGAGTTATTCTTAGAGAAAAACTGTTTATACAGATGTATTATGGATACCTCACATAGTGTAACAAGGCAAAAATTTCTGACTCTGCTAGGCAACTTTTTCTGGCTGTATAATTTGGCTACTGCACCAAAGATGTTCCCAGTCTTACCAATTCCATTCACCCCTTGGACATTCAGCAGTCTTGATCCGACAGCAATCTTTGTGTCCTTGTTCTAATTCAAATTCTCTTTTTTTTTCTTGGGGAAGACAAAATACCAAAGACTTCTAGAGTAAATTTTGCTGCCACCTTTATTAGTATACTGACTCCAGATAAAGAAAAAAGTAATTTCTTAAATTGACCTAAAAGGATGTAAATTGCCATTTCCCCCCTGCCTTTTTTTTTTTTCAGAAGACACTGTTTAATCAAAAACTTTACTAACACAGGACCAGCTAACCCTATTAATTGCCAAAAACCACTGTGTAATCACAATAATAATTTCATGTAACTGAGATGCCACCTATTGGTTCTTACTGTGGTACCAATTGCAACTTACTTTCTGTTGGATTAATCTGATCAGCTGTAGAAGAAGGATTCAGTCGCCTAAAAATAAATGTTTTAGGGTAGTTTAGATGCCCTGAGTTTTCTGAGACATCTGTATAGGACTTACAGAGATGACACAACACATACAGGAGACCTGTGTCCTTCTGAAACAGCAGCTGGGGGCCAGGCAAAATGTTCCCAGGACATGGCATGCGGCATTTGACATCTGTGTATGGGCAACCAAACCAAGTTGAAGATTTTTGAAAAAAATTGGGAAATGAGGCACCTATCTTAAAAGCAGCCATCTAGATGGAAACACCAGCATTAAAGATATATTCAAAGGGAAACTGAATCACATCTTCCGTGCTTTATTTTTCTTTACAGTAAAGTTGAATTTAGTGTTCTTCATCCTAATTCTTTCCTGTTTTCAAGGACTTAGGAGGTTATTTTCATCTAACTTGCCAGAAACCAAAGTCCCTTTCTTGCACTACTGAACTCAGTTTTAGTTTTGTCTTTAACTTCAGCAAATGCAAAATCAAACATTGAATTTATAATGTTTTTTCATAGTTGCTTACTTAACTACTTTTAATGGAATCCTAGTTCTTAGATTGCGTAAGCAACCTTGAACTTTCTTTTTTACTGCTAATGAGGTTGAATTTCTTCCTTGTTTTAGTTTAAAACTGTTACTTCTTGTCCTGTCACTACAGGCTCTGTTAAAAATTCAGTTATAAAGCATATTCACTGAAAAAAAAATGGAAACACTACTCTGTGTTGCTCTTTTTCCACCATGCCAAAAACCTTCAGTCTCAGTAGCTTTCCATTAGTTGATGACCTAATATATATCCACTTTCAACTTAAACTGTTTAGCCCTCAAAGCTCTTTCAGCTTCCCTTCACACCTATGAAGTCAGCAAAAAGTTTCAAGAGAGTTAAGTGATAGCGGAGACTGCCAGTTGATGAGTGAGGCCCTATGTCATGCTTGTGCGCGACTTAACGGGAAGATACAACAGTATTTTCTGGTCCTTTTGTCCTGTGTTCCTTCAGTTCTAAACATAAAGCAACATTTTCAAGGTGGGGTAACATGTCTGGTGGGAATAAAACCCGGTCTGTAGTTACAGTACCTAAACAAGCTTATAAACACCACTGAGACTTTCATCAGTTCTTTCCAAATACAGCCGCATATCACTGACATATTCAGAGGTTTGCTTTCAAAAGCTCAAACTCAGAACTCACTGGAATGTTGAAATATCTCTAGATTTGAAACGCAACAGCATTTTTGCAGTTTGTGCAACTTCTATATCTCTGCTAATGATGAAGTTATCCTACAGGCTACTAATATCAGTTGAATTTCAATGAGATTTTAGTGGGAAGACAGTCACTTTTCATTTACAGCTGCAAGGGATTTTCCTCCCTCCCTCACTCTCTTCATGATCATGTGCATGCATTCTGCTGACTTAATATGGGCTGCATAATAATAATTTTGGCTACAGATCTGGAAAAACAAAATTTCTGTAATCCTAATATTTAGGCTAAAGTTGGTAAAAGTGCAAAATCTTACTTTAAGATTTAGGGCAATTTTAAAATACATAGTGACGGAGATAGGGTCATGACTTTCATTAGTATGTTATGCTTAATGTCTTGTTTATGGGAAAAAAGGAAGAACACCTTGTGTATATATTTGAATAAAGCTAAAAATTTATTGTTAGTATAATGAAAGTCTTAACAGTCTAATTCAAAAATTATCATTAAGCTAAATTAGTTGTTACAGAAAAAGAAAAAATAGAAATGCAGGTAGAGTACTTATTAAGAGAAAAAGTCACAGTAATAGTAATAACGGAGTTAAAATTATCACACGCACAGAGTTTCTACTTCTGCTTCTAGGGTTATTCTCACCCTGCTCGCTGGTGGTTTCACTCTGGCGTTGGTGATGGAGTGGTATTATTATATTATACAGAGTCATCATTTCTGGTGTCCTCTGGCAGGAATAATGATGGTTCATGTTGATGGTTTCTTCTTCCTCCTCCCAAGATCCACTTGGGGTCATCTTTATAAACTTGCTAACTTGCGTTCATACCTCTTTCTTTCTTTGTTGGTCTGCAGCTCCATGTTACATCCAAATTTACAATATATATGGTGTCCATTACATTGTCAGGCACTATTTCTTTTATTCTTTTTTGCCCCTAACCCCACTTTTGTCCACCTCCAGGTCTGCACTTTAACTGACGGCTGAAGAGCTGTTTATAGCCATGGAAACCCCAGTGCCAGCCTGTGCCTCACCTCTTAGCGTCCCACGGCTGCACTCTACACCACATCCCATGTCTCCACTTCCCAAAGTCTCTGCTGTCATCCCAGGCCTGAGTTTCTCAGCACTATGTCACTGTATTAGAGCCATGAAAATCTCATTCCACTTAGGGCCACTGTTTCCTACTGCTATGTGTGTAAGGCTATGGTTGTACCACACAGAGATAAACAAAAGTAAAACAACTTAGATACAGACACCTAGTCAATTAGAGAAATTGCTGTTACAGCTAAACCAAGTAAAAGCAAAGCCATTGGGACATCAGGAAAAGTTCAGACAGAGCAAGCCTGACAAGTATCAGTTCTGAGGTCTTGCAAACACATTACAAAGCTTATGGCAATGGCAATAGAGTGGCAAGCATAAATATCATTTATCATTAAACAGTCAAGAAATATAGTATTACTGAAATGTGGCTATTGCTAGAACTGTTAAAATTAATCCTTTATTTATTAGAGCATTACTGAATTGTTTAAGCTTTTTATAAATTTTCAGAGAATATTGCATTACTGTTTATTGTTCATACTTGGAAACAGAGTAGCACTTCTTTATAACTTTTAGTCCTTATTTTGTTAATTGAGTTATTTCAGCTAAAGGCACATCAGTAATTTTCTGATTGATGTCATAAAGAACAAGTCTGAAATCTTAAATATACCAAGCTGTGAGAAGAAATATGTGTCTACACTTACTCTGAAATACAGCTCCTCAGATTTTCATCTTGGTTAAATGTTCTTTACTCTCCTCTTCATAACCAACTTTCCAAAGTATTGTGAAGGAGAAAGAACAGCAGTTTCTTTAATGGCCATGTTTAAAGACTCTAAAAATTAATTAAGATTTTAAAAGTCCACCATGAGACCTGGAAGGCTATGAAAAGTAAGGATTTTTGGATTTATTTCAAACAGAATCCCAAATGTAGTGTAACTCAATAGGTAATATACTATATTCAATTAAACACTTAAAACTTTAAATTTTTATAAACAGAGATTTTTTTCTGCCATAGGAACATCAGCAATTAAAGCCTGCTGGCTATACTTGAACAGACCACATATTCATGAAGTTAAGTTATTCCCAGGACCAACTCATAAATGGGGCAAGCCAGGGAAACAGGAACTAAAGATTATGAAATACACAAATGGATGGAAGAACCGTATTTTTGTACTCCACATTAAGTTATGAAAAACAAAGCTTGTGAAATACTTCCAAATAAATTGCTAAAAAATAATATGGAAGTACCTGAACTTATCTGCTGGATTTTCAAGGCCAGGTAGGGAGAAACTGCCATTGTCAAGTCCATCCTGTGTTGAATAATCAGTACTCTTTCCCTGTGCTCCCATTTTCAATTTTGTAATGTGTGTCATATCCCATCCTGTTCACTTCATCAGGAAAGCAGCAAGCCAACAGTTAAGCAAAAAAAAACCCCCATAGTGACAGCAGAGAACCCAAAGAAAATAGCACTCCAGTTCTGATGACAGCGTGAATGGGATTCTGAAATGTGTTGGCAAAATAAAGCTAGAAGTCATGGCAACTGATCAGATTTCTATTTTTTATTACTGATTTTAGCAGAGTAATATAATGGCACTGAAGTTTTAACTTCTACTAGCTTTTTCATTTAAACAGCAAATTCACTGACATCTTGAATTTACAACCAAAAGTGACAAATCACTTTTGGAATGTACATTTTTGGTTATGTCATGACAGTCACCTACAGAAAGCTGCATGGCTACGTGTCCGTACCAGAAAATAGTCAGAAACTGAGTAAACACAGCACCGAGCCGCAGTTAGTAAGTTCTGCCTCTAAATAGGAGCTACGAGTGCAATAGTTCCACGCTGATGTGGCTAACATCTAGCTTGGAAGATACCAAACCTATCCAGCTCTGAGAAAGGAAGGAGAGGGTGCTTAAAAGCCTAATAGAGTGCCTGATTATGTCTAGGAAACCAGTTAGGGCACATTCTTCTCCCTGAGGTCAACTTGGTATAGCACCACATATTTCTAAACAGCTAAACTATCTTATTTCCCCAAAACAGGGTGGTGATGGAAAAACTGCCTGGTGGGAACATCTTCTGGCTTGTACTAGGCTCTGAGATGTGCCTGGAAATTGTGGGGTTACACCAGCAAACACTAAAACCGCACCCGTGACAAATGACAGGGGCTGAACACTTGTAGGTGATTGCAAGAGAGTTACAAGGCCCTGCTGGGGCATTGTTTCATTGATTAGCATAAACATAGTCTATGGACCAAGAAATGCATGGTAAGCGTTGCAAAACACTAAAGGAAGTCTTCAAATAATAACATTCTGTAGAAATTGCCATGAGGACCTGTGGAATTTAATCCAGAATAATTTCTTCTTCATAGTTTTGAGAAGTTAATAAATCTGCACATTTCCTGGCTAAAAGGATCATAGAATCACAGAACCATAGACTGGCTTGGGCTGGAAGGGCCCATCAAAGGCCATCTAGTCCAACCCCCCTGCGGTGAGCAGGGACA